>JAGFNQ010002062.1:0-55528 GCA_024364735.1 Boesenbergia rotunda | reverse complement strand
AAACCATTCATCATTCATCATCTCATAATGAAGCACATAAAACATTAACATACTTGGTGCTCTACTTAGAACATAACATCTTACGTCACTTGTCGTATACATAGCATGGCATGAAAATAATCAGTAACATTCTAAGCATGGCAATGATACATGGCATAAACATAAACATCATAAACATTCTAAGCATGGCATAATTCATGGCATAAACATAAACATCATAGACATTCTAAGCATGACATAATTCATGGCATAATTCATAAACATAGTGAACATAATTCATGGCATAAATCATAAACATAGTGAACCATTCTAAGCATGGCATAATTCATGGCATAAACATAAACATCATAGACATTCTAAGCATGGCATAATTCATGGCATAAACATAAACATAGTGAACATTCTAAGCATGGCATAATTCATGGCATAAAACCTATCATAGCATATGAACCTCTTCCTAACATAATCATGGCATAGATCATTCATTCTCATGCATACTTCTTAACATGAAACATAAGCATAAAATCTTATCAACATAGCATAATGCATAACATGAATGGATGCATGAGTGGAATGCATATACATAAGGGATGCTTAACTTTTAAAACATACTTTTAAATGCTTAAACATAATCATCATAACATCATTTGGGGTCCCCGGCTTGTACCACATACATACATCATAGTGCGCATCCCTAGCAAGTCCGAGGTCGCGAGCCCCAACTTACTAGGGTAAGGACAGCATAGTCGGTAGTCCCTGAACCGAGGCGTTCTTAAGGTGCCCATCCCTGTTGCACAGCTCCGGTAGTGCCAGAACCGTGGACAGCTATGGTAGTCCAAAACCGGGGCGTTCATAAGGTGCCCATCCCTTGGACCCATACTTCGGTCCGGTACAAGCCCATACATAAAGTAAAATACTTTTCATGTTTCATCATTCATCATACATTCATAGCATAACCATGTTACATAAAGCATGACTTAACACATGCTTGTCCTTTCATTGTTCATTCTTATTGCATAACATCATGATGCCTGGAAGGCATGAGCATTATCTTCATTCATAAACATGGTATGCATCTTCTTTCATAAACATGACATGCATCTTTATTCATATAACATGGCATGCATCATTCTCATCATGAACATAAACATAACATACTTAACATGGCATCATTCATATCATGAACCTAACATATCATAGCATCATTTTTATCGTGAGCATAACCCTATCATTCTTATCATGGCATCATTCATATCCTGAACATAAACTTATCATACTTATCATGGCATCATTCATATCATGAACATACATAATCACATAGCATGGTTCTTAGCATACCATGGGCATATAACTTGACATGGTTCCCTACATCACCCTTATATCATGGCAACACATAAATATATACTTGAAGTTAAAGGCTCAACCCTAACCCTTGGGTCCTTGAGGTTGGCCGAAACATATGGGGTCTCTAGGGTAATCGAAAAATTCCCAGAAATTATACGTAACCTCCACACATCATAAGGGAACAAAAATTAACATTATCAAGATTTTTGGCTTAATTATAGACCTTTAAATCATGGTGGCCGAAACCCTTAAACTTAGGGTTCTTAGTTTTGTTTCTTTCATGTTGGCCGAAACCCTAGGGTGTCCTAGTGTACTCCAAAAATTCCCAAAAATTATACTTAACCTCTACACATCATAAGGGAACATTAAATAACATTATCAAGATTTTTGGATTAATTATAGACCTGTAAATCATGGTGGCCGAAACCCTTAAACTTTGGGTTCTTAGTTTTGTTTCTTTCATGTTGGCCGAAACCCTAGGGTGTCCTAGGGTACTCCAAAAATTCCCAAAAATTATACTTAACCTCTACACATCATAAGGGAACATTAAATAACATTATCATGATTTTTAGCATAATTATAGACCTGTAAATCATGGTGGCCGAAACCCTTAAACTTAAGGTTCTTAGTTTTTCTTCCTTTCAACATCAAATCCAAAAACTAACCAATATATCATGCTAAAAATCATGGAAATCATAGGGAACTATTATACCACAGGTGAGGGAGTCTTACCTTTGATTTCTTGATTTTTTTTCGAACCTTGGAAGAGAAGAAAATGGTAAGATCTTTGGACCCTTGAACACCCTTGTCCTTGTATCCTTGGAAGACCCCTTAGATCTTGGAGGTGAGACCTTGGTGGAAGTTTTTCCAAGGGAAAAACCCTCTAGGAGTGGTCGGCTAGAATGAGGGAGGAAGAGAGGAGGAAATGCAATTGAAAGAAGAGAGAATGAAACTCCCAAACCCCCCTATTTATCATACATTAAAGAGGTAAATGAAGAGTCTCTCCATGACTCTTCATCTTTTTCTTAATCTTAACTTATATCCACTTCATTTTCTCATAGAAATCCCTTGCTAGGTGAGTTGGTTAAGGCTTACATGGTTGTACAAGAGGTCCAATGTTCAATCCTTGGCTCATGCACCTTTATTTTTATTTTATTTTTATTTGATTTATTTTATTATTTTTATTTCCTAAATTCCGAAAATCCCCCTAATATCACCCATAATTATGCCAATATTAAATAAAATTCTTTTATAATTATATTAATTTTACCTAATTTATATTAATTTTACCTAATTAATACCCATTTTTGGAGCCCATTTAAAGCTCATTGGTACTTAGTTTTCTCAATTTAAATGAGAAAACATGGATTTTCTAGGCCTAAATTCTCCTTAATATTTCTAGGTCCCTTGGAAAATTATTTAAACATGCTTAATATTTTAAGAAAATATTAAGAGAATTTTTCGGGTCGTTACAATCCCCCATACCTCGTGAAAGTTCATCCTCGAACTTAGAATAACTCCGGGTACTTGCACCTCATCTCGTCCTCGCGCTCCCAGGTAGCTTCTTCGAACCGTTGACTTTGCCATAGGACCTTGACTAAGGGCACTTCCTTACTCCTCAGCTTCTTGATTTCCCTGTCCAAAATCTGGATTGGTCTGCTCTCATAGCTTAGGTCCTCTTGCACTTGCACCGTCTGTGGCTCGATCACTTGGTCCATGTTTGGGATACACTTTTTCAGCAGGGACACATGGAATACGTTATGGATAGCTAACATCTCTGGAGGCAGCTCCAGCTCATATGCCACCTTACCGACTCTTTTCAGAATCAGGTACGGCCCCACATAGCGCGGACTTAATTTTCCTTTCTTCCCAAATCTGGTCACTCCCTTCATAGGGGCTACTTTGAGAAATACCCAATCTCCAGCATTAAATTCCAGTGGTCTACGCCGGACATCGGCATAACACTTCTGCCGTCTCTGAGCAGTCTCTATCCGTTGTCAAATAGTCTGTATAGCCCGGGTGGCGCTATCGATAACCTCCGTTGTGTGCCCCATTTCCTTCTTTTCGCCACCCTCGTACCAGCAAATCAGAGACCTACATCTCCTCCCATACAAGGCTTCATAAGGTGCCGTTGCGATAGTAGCTTGGTAGCTATTATTGTAAGCGAATTCCGCCAAGCATAGATATCGTCACCAACTTCCCTTGAAATCCAGGGCACAAGCTCTCAACATATCTTCCAATATCTGATTCACCCGTTCCGTTTGCCCGTCCGTCTGAGGGTGAAAGGCGGTGCTAAATCGCAATTTAGTGCCGAGAGACTTCTGAACGCATTCCCAAAAATGCGAAGTCAAACATGAAATAGATACAATGTTCTTTATTAACGAAGGAACAAAATAACAATTATCCAATTCTAAGACACGTCCAGTCGGGAGCTTTAGCAAATATGTTCCGATGGCAACAGCAGCAATCTTTGCTCCATTTCCAACTCGCAAATCCGCTACTCCCTTGACGAGTCTTCTTCTATTCCTTAGCCCCTGTATGCCATTACATATATGTGAGCTACACCCAGTATCAAGTACCCAGGTATTTGAGGAAATAGAGTGACATTCAATAACGAAGATACCTGAAAAGGATGGGGTATCGGATGCCTTATTCTTCAAGGACTCAAGATAAACTTTGCAGTTTCTTCGCCAGTGACCCTCCTTGCCACAATGATGACAAGTTCCTTTTGGTTTCTTTTCAGTCTTTTTGGCCTTTTTCTTCTTCCCTTTATTCTGTTCTTTGGCCTTCCTCTTAGAACCTTTCTTCGAGGAACCAACTAACAGAATCACCTTTTGATCCTGCTTTACTGAAGGCTCTACAGTCTTCAGCAGGTTGAGAAACTCAAGAATGGTAGTTTCCAGCTTGTTCATCCGATAGTTCATCACAAATTGTGAATAACTCTTGGGCAAACAATGCAGAATTAAGTCAATACTTAGTTCATGATCCATTGCAAAACCGAGTGTGCTCAGTCGCTCAATGTACCCCAACATCTTTAACACAAACTGCGAGGTAGAAGTGCCTTCCTCCATCTTAGTGGTGATGAGGAGTCTGGAGACTTCGAACCTTTCGGATCTCGCCTGCTCTTCAAACAACTCATGAAGATGAAAGATGATGGTATAAGCATCCATATGCTCATGCTGCTTTTGCAGCTCAGGTACCATAGAGGCTAGCATAATGCAACTCGCAAGTTCAGAATCAGTCACATGTTTCTGATAGGCCATTAACTGTTCTGGAGTTGCACCTTCTGGAGGATGGTTAGGAAGTTGATCTTCAAGGACATAAGCAAGCTTCTCTGCCTTGAGGACTATCCTCAGGTTTCGAAGCCAGTCTATGAAGTTTGGCCCGATCAATTTATTGGTGACCAAAATGGAACGCAAATTCAGAGAAGACATGATCGAGTGATTAACCTAGAAATACAAATTGAGCTTATGTGAGAAGAATGATTAAAGAATGTATCAATATACATAAATAAAATCCTATTTATTTTTCAAATTGAATAACCCTTTTTATCAATTCGGAAGATCGTAGGAACATCTCCAAATAGGTTGATATCCAACCATAGATAAGAGCAACCATGGCTGTGGCCATCAAGTCATTCTTAGCTATGAAGGTAGGTAATTATACCGATTACACATCACATATATGTAACTATCACTTTATGCTATCAACTAATTGAATGTTTGCATAAATCATTGGGTTGTTAACTCATTAACAAGTATGCATCATTATACATAGCACCCAACTGCACCTCTCTTCACATCGACCTTGGCTGTGGCACAACAAATCGATGCTCCAAGCTTAAGGCTGACACATTAATCAAGAAATAGTTTTAATATGGTTGGCGCTCATTCAACCGTTTAGTTAGGCTTGGATGTGTCCAACAACCAAAACTAAGGATTGACCTCTGACTCCAACTATATTATTCATAAACTAATTCCATGGTTTGAACATGTTGAGGTTCAAGCCGGGCATGGATGTGTGCATCGACCCAAACGAGAAACAAAACTTCGATTCTAACCATATTAATGGAAGGTGTTGGCCTTAATATTTTGTAAGGGGTTTTGGGTCTCATCTTTTCTTTTCTAAGCACATTCATGACATTATGTCATGACTAACGATTTCCTTAATAAAGTATGTATGTGACTTAAATTATCAAGTCTCATTGATTAAATTAGGAACCGGATTTCCTAATTATAATTTCATACTTTATTTAAGGAATTGTTTTGGGAAACAATTTCCTAAATTGTCATAATCAATTTCGGAAATAATATGTTTAAGACTTTGATTTCTCTAAATCAAATCTTATTAAATTAAGAGACAAATCCCTTAATTCAACTACATATTATTTTCATGAAAATCTCATTTAAGAAAACTCTATAGGAAACTATTTTCCTAATTAATTTTGGAGACAACAATATGTAAGAGCATCACCTCTTAAAACATATTTTATTCATGGATTTAATTAATTACAACAAATCATTTTCTAAGGGTGGCTCCCCGAGGCTCAGATACCCAAAGAAAAGTAATTTGTTGTAAATCCAATTGGACGGCTCCCCGAGGCTCAATCCAAATCAAACATGACAATTTCAATTTAAAATTGAGAAATTAAATTACAACAATTAACTTTAAATTGGACGGCTCCCCGAGGCTCAATCCAAAATAAAGAATTTTATTGTCAATTTAAAAACCAATTCAAATTTAATTATCAATTAACAGTCCATGAATTTGTCTAGACTTTCTTGAAAGAAAGTGCCCAAAATTGTGAGATTTCATAAATTGATTTTCAGAATAATTGTAAGTTTCTGGTACAAAGAAAACTTACATATTTTCAAAATTAGAAAATTTCTAAAATAGAAAAATTTTCCAAAATTGGTATGTTTCCAAAGATGGGAAGTTTTCACAATTATTATAAAATTTCAAAAATTAGAAAATTTCAAAAGTTTGCGAAATTTCATGAGGATTTCCAAACTTAGAAATTTCTAAATCTAAAATTTATTATAATTTGAAAGTTTCCATAATTGGAAATTTTTTTTTCAAAATTGAGATTATGACAAAATTTTCCGAAAAACAATTATATGATTACGTCGAACACTAACTGGCTCTGATACCACTGTTGGGACCGGGTGCATGTCGACAAGGATATAGGTTCGTAAAATTTTAAATTTTTACGTGCAGCGGAAGAGTTAGCATAAAATAATTTCCTAAATTATTTTAACCACGTATCTAGCATGCAACCTTATGATGTGTTGACATAATCATAAATTAAAACTTTGCGGAAAAGTAAACTAATTTACTAAGTACCTCTCGTAACTCAAAGTAAGGGACGAGATCTAACCGTAGCGTCCCTTGGAAGCTCCGCCTCTATTCGCGTCCACGCCGAGTTTTCTTCGGGATGACTTCGCAAAGCCACGAGTTTTGTGCCGACGAGAACTACTATATTCTCCGAAGACACAACTAGAAGATCAAGAAAGAAGAAAGGAAACTAACCACCAAGAGTCGGAATCCAAATTCCGGGAAGGAAGGAGATGTGATCCGCTTCTTCTTCTTCTTGGTTGGCTTCTCCTTCGTGTTGATAGCTCACGGCAACCACTTGGAGAAGATGGAGCGCCGGCCCTAGGACTCAAGAAGGGCGCCGGCCCTAAGGGGAAGAGAGGGAGAAGAGAATAAGAGAGAGAGAGGGAGGAAGCTACTAATCTCTTGATTACTCAATTGGAATTAAGGGCTTGCCTTTGGTTCCTTTATATAGTAGGATCTCCCTTGCCAAGTCTCCTCTTAACGGAATTTTCATAACAAATTTATCCTATAAATTCTCTTATGAATTATTCCGTTTAAACCAAGTTTTATTATAACTAACTTTATAATAAAACTAATTCATCTCTCCTTTTATTATGGAATAAATTTTATAAGAAATTTATAAACTTTCTTATTATGGAAAAATCAATTCTCAATTGATTTTATAAAATTAAAATAAATCATTCCATGGATCATTTTAATTTCCATAAAAAGAATAAATTTCTATAAATTTATTTATATAAATTTCTTTACACAAATTTATTTATCCATAATTTATAAAACAAATTGCACTAGATTTATTTTATTAATTAAACCAATTAAATTGGTTTCTTCCCCTTCTTGTGGCCGGCCAACCCAAGGGGTTTGGCACCCTCTTTGGCCGGCCAAACCGAGCCGAACCGATCGCGAATTAAACTCATTTAATTCGCCCAATAAGCCTTCAAAAGACTTAGCCATTTTAAGTTTCCGTTGCGCTTCTGATTAACTCAGATTCGACTTATTTCACTTGATTGGAAAATCCAATTTTCAACTCGTTTTAAATCCCTCGGATTACTCGTAGTGCGTGTGACTAAATAGGATTTCGATTTATGTTGGCCGTCTATAATCAACTAATTATAGAACGATCATGAGTGGCACCTAGTAGTACATCATGACCCCCAATTAATCGAAAGATCAACGGTTGACCTCAGAAGTAATTCTAAAACCCTTCAGCAGCTCGAATGAATCGTGCCCCATTCCCTTCACCACCTTATACCCACTTGGTTCAGGACATGGTCTGTTTGTGTCAGTCCCCACTAGACTGACTACGTCACACCTAGCCCAAGTAGTGTCTTTCTCATCCTTTGGATTTCTAATTACTCTCATGTATTTAAGAGACTCGCACTCTAAACATGATATACTCTGGCCAGAGGTTTTGAGTAACAATCCGACGATAGGCCTAGGTATACATCTCCTCGCAAGGAGTGGTGAATCCTTTGTGGGTTGTTCAAACATTTTGGGCACTTCGGCTCATACCCAATCATCCTGGGTCCACACCTCCTTGGAGATGCTTGCTTAAGATGTTAAAGTATAAGTCTCCATGACCAAGATGACTTGAACACCGCAAGTCAAAGGAACATCGCACTTAAGCTGCAGTAAGAACTTCATTGACATATCTATATAGATAACCATATGAAGTCTTACAGCTAGTCACTCCAATGAACTAGTTCCCTTAACTAGCATCCATGTTTATCTCCGGACATCCCAATGTGACCAGCCAGTGAGAATCAGCTGATTAGAGAATAACCCATGCTAGTCTCAACAGAATTGATTGTGTCCGTTTTTTTATCAATTCTCGACTAGAGATAATTTCAATACTTCACAATTGCACATGTAGAGATAATCACTAGTTGTGATCCCATCACAAATTCTCTTATGCTGTGAATTGTATTGCGGACATTCAGTAGATGAGTTTAAGATCCCAATCAAATACACTAACATGTATACTCAAATAGTGAATTATCATTTATTAAAATAAATGTTTACAATCATAAGGCAATTGTCTTAGGACACTTCTCTCATATCACTAACATACTATAATGTAAGTATATGGTTAAGCATGATGTGAGGATCTTTGTGTTACTAGAACCCTAGCTTTACGTGTTACATGTCATGACTTTGTATGTTTAGGTTATATGCTATGTTTATTCATCAATGTTTTAATCATATACTATGAACACATGTATTTGCCGTAGGATTCATGTTATATAAAATAATGCATGTATGTTGTTAAATGCCTATAGTAGATGTATGTTTATGAAGGTTTATGCATGCTATATCATGAATACCATGAACCAAAGTAACGTAGGATGCCATGAACCTAAGTAGTACATATGCTGTTCATAGAAATTTTACCCATGCATGCTCTATGATGGATACCATGATTATGCATGTATGCCATGTTTTATGAATGAAGAAGATGAATGAAAATAATGTTTATGCCTTAAGTACGAATGATAAGTATGAATGATGAAGGCATAATGATGTTATGAAATAAGTATGAATGATGAAATGCCAAGCATGTTTATGTCATGCTTCATGTAATAAGATTATGTTATGTCTTAAGATATGTCAAGTATGAATGATGAAGCATGCATAGTTATTTTATTTTTATGAATGGGCTTGTATCGGACCGAAGTAAGGGTCCAAGGGATGGACACCTTAAGAACGCCCCGGTTCTGGACTACCGAAGCTGTCCACGATTCTGGGACTACCGTAGCTGTCCAATAGGGATGGGCACCTTAAGAACGCCCCGGTGTTTGGAACTACCGTAGCTGTTCCTACCCTAGTAGGTCGAGGCTAGCTACCTTGTATTTACTTAGGGATGCGCGCTTATGATGTATGTATGTGGTACAAGCCGGGGACCCCAATGATGTTATGATTATGTTTAAGTATTTAAAAGTATGATTTAAAATTTAAGCATCCTTATATATACGCATTTGACTCATGCATCCATTCATGTTATGCATTATGCCAGGGTAAGTATGTTTTATGCTTATGCTTATGTTAAGACTGTGATGATGCCCATACTAAGAATTATGCCATGATAAGTATGTTTCATACTCATGTATGTTAAGAATTATATCATGCTAAGTATGTTTTAAGTTTATGTTTATGTTAAGAATCATGCTATGTTAGTTGTTCATATGCTTATGATTTACGCCAAGACTATGCTTATGTTTTATGTTCAGAATTATGTTATGTCAGATGCTTTATACGTTTATGTTAAGTGACGTATGGTTTTAGTGAGTAGGAAAGGGTCTTACTAACCTGTGTGCTTATTGTCTTATTCTCCTCGTACTGCAGATCAAGCAACAGGTTACTAAGGGAAGCAGCAGGAGAGGCAAGAGCATGTGTGTGTGTGGCGGTGACATGGCAAAGGATTCTTTTATTTACACATATTGCATGTCTTGGGTTTTGAAATGCCTCCTTAGATTCTATGCTAAGTTTATAATGGTTGTGCCTAATGAATGAGTTAAGACTCATGATGTTTATGGATAAGTTACTTGCTACTTATGATGATTATGAATAAGTTATGGGATGGTTATATCATGATACCATGCATGTCATTAATATGTTATGTCCAATGTCACTAGGTTCATGAATGACAAGTTTAGTCATGTATAGATGATTCGTGTATTAGTTGCATGGTTAAAAGCATGTGTAGAAGAAAAAAATTATTCCGCTGCATTAAGATGTTTTATATGTACATGTATGTTCAGCGTAACGCCGCGTTCTCGCCACATCATAAGGTGTGGGAAAAAGGCGGGCGTTACAGGCACAACCTTACACAAAATGGGATGCCTCGCTAAAAAGGAAGATCGAGGCCGATTCTAAAGCGACCCAGACACTCCAATACGGTCGAACCAAAGAAGAGCTGAACTGAGTAGGACCATTCAACTGTGCGAAGGAACTCTTGGGTAAGTTAATTGAATTGCACGAAGGAACCTCCAACACCCGAATTAGCAAGAGGGACCTACTGCTAAGCAAGCTATACACGATCAAAATGAACGACGGCGAGTCAGCAACCCAGCTCCACGCCAGAATCCAGGAATTGATGAACGGGCTATATACAATCAGTCACAAGATACAGAACCGTGACCTGATCAGGTATACCCTTAACGCTTTCCCGAGAAATACTTTATGGGCATCTATGGTAGATGCTTACAAAGTTCAAGGGATCTTTCTAAAATCAAATTAGATGAGTTATTTTCTGAACTTGAATTACATGAGCAGACTAACTGCACCGTGGCCGAGAAAGGCATTTCTTTTGTTGCAGGCAAAACAGGAAAGATGGTCAAGAAGAAGCCTCAACCTGCACCCGAGTCTGACTCAGACTCAGACTCAGAAGACAGCGAAGGGGATCGACCCAAGCTGGTTCGGCTTGCCCGGGACTACTACATGGAATTCAAGAATCAGTCCAACAGAATAAAAGCCAGCCGAAAGAAGGAGGATCCGGTTGAACCATCCAAGAACAAATCAAGTGTGACCTGCTTCGAATGCAATAAGAAGGGACACTTCAAATCAGAGTGCCCTAATCTGAAAGAAGCCAAGAAGATAAGAAGGAAGAAGGCCCTTCAAGCAACGAGGGATGAGTCTTCATCCGAAGAAGAAGAAGAGGCCCCACAATCGAACCTGCTCGCATTGACTGCATCCGAAGACGTCGACACCGGATCAGAATCGGAGCCAGACGACGGATAGCTCACCATTTCGGAAGACGGCAAAATAACTGTAAGTGGTTATTCAAAAGAAGAATTAGCTGAATTAATTGCTTACCTATATAGTAACTTGGCGAAAGCCAAAATTCGAGTCGAGTCTCTCCGACAGGAAGTAAAACTCCTGAAAGAGGACGCTGACTCTAGTGTTGATGCAGTCTGACCCTGATTGTTGTTTTGGTGTTTGACACCATTTTAAGTTTGATTCAAGTTTGGTTGAATTCGGATTAAGTTCAGGTGGATCGGGAGATCGCGCGCTGGCATGGAAAAAGTCCTAGCTTGGAGGGCTAGGTGTGGAAAGTCCTAACTTGGAGGGTTAGGTGTGGAAAAGTCCTAGCTTAGAGGGCTAGGTGTGAAAAGTCCTAACATGGAGGGTTAGGTGTGAAAAAGTCCTAGCTTGGAGGGCTAGGTGTGAAAAGTCCTAACTTGGAGGGTTAGGTGGGAAAAAGTCCTAGCTTGGAGGGCTAGGTGTGAAAAATCCCTGGCTTGGAGGACCAGGTCCTAGCTTGGAGGGCTAGGTTAATGAAACCCTGGCTTGGATGGCGAGGTCTGTAACGCCCGCTTTTTTTTTTCCTTAAGAGGCGTTACGCTAAACATACATGTGCATATGTAACATCATAATGCAGCGGAATAACTAGTACTTAAATCATATACACATGTCTGGGTTATCATTCATGGACATGGTGACATTATGCTTAACATATTACTAGCATACCTAACATAATGACATCAACTTTCCATAACTTATTCATAAGCATTTCAGGTAACATATTATCAGCATGCATAGAATCATAATATCAACTTTCCATGACTTATTCATAAGCATTTCAGGTAGCAAGTAATTTATCCATAACTTCACGAATAGTAGGTTGTTTCTTAGGCATAACTATCATAAGTCGAGCATAACCCAAAGTAAGCATTGTCAGATCATAAAACAAGCAATAAGTGAAACGAGAGGGTTCCTTGGCCATGTCACTACTACACATCCATGTTCTAACCTCTCCTGCTGCTTCCCTTAGAAATCTCATGCTTGATCTGCGGTATAAGAAAATAAAACTATAAGCACGGAGACTTAGTAAAACCCTTTTCCTACTCACAAAATCCATACGTCGTATAAACATGAACATCATGCTTCAATCCTACATATCATAGCATACTTCTTATCATGAACATCTACACAATCATGGCACCATCGTTTTAGCATAAACATAAATAAAATCATGGCATCCGAATTTAGCATGTACATAGTTATCGTGGCATCATACTTAAGCATGAACATAAACATAATCATGACATCATAATTAACATGAGCATAAACATAATCATGGCATCGTAATTAAGATGAACATAAACATAATCATGGCATCATAATTAACATGAACCTAAACATAATCATGGCATCATAATTAACATGAACTTAAACATAATCATGGCATCATAATTAACATGAACATAAACCTAATCATGGCATCATAATTAACATGAACTTAAACATAATCATGGCATCATAATTAACATGAACTTAAACATAATCATGGCATCATAATTAACATGAACATAAATCTAATCATGGCATCATAATTAACATGAACTTAAACATAATCATGGCATCATAATTAACATGAACATAAACCTAATCATGGCATCATAATTAACATGAACATACTTTGCATTATCATACTTTGCATCAACATACCTTGCATAAACATACTTTTCATAAACATAATGCATAACATGGATGGATGCATGGGCAAATGCATATATCATAAGGATGCTTAGTTTAAAATCATACTTTTCATTACTTAAACATAATCATAACATGCATTGGGGCCCTGGCTTGTACCACATTCATTCATCATATGCGCGCATCCCTAAGTAAATACGAGGTAGCTAATCTCGACCTACTAGGGTAAGGACAGCTTCATCGGTAGTCCAGAACCGTGGACCTTATTCAGGTCCGGTACAAGCCCATTCTTAAAATAAAATACTTTCACATGCTTCTTCATTCACAAACATACATAGCATATTCATTCATTCTTAATGCTTAACATCATCATTATGCCTTTGAAGGCATGAACCTCATTTCATTCATCATTCTCATTCCATATCACCATTATGCCTTGAAGGCATGAACTTTAACTTCATTCATCATTTCATCCATAAACAGGACATGCATACATATCATTCATAAATCATGGTATACATTCATATTATTCATAAATCATGGCATGCATACATATCATTCCTAAATCATGGCATACCTACATAATTGGCATCTTAATTCATAAAAACATACATGGTCATGGTACATGGAAAAACATGCCTAAGTCCTTTCATACATGATACATTTCCATGGGTTCATGGCACATGTCTAAACATTTATGAATCATCACTACAAGTGACCTAACATATAATTCCTGACACATAAGCTAGGGTTTCAATTGGCATAAACATTCTTCCAACACACTTAAACATCTAAATACATCATAGTACCCTACAAACATGCATCCTGGTGGTCTTAACCCAACCCAAACCCTAAATCTTGGGAGTTGACCGAAAGTTCCTTGGCATAAAACTCCACCATTCAATCAATAGGAAGGATTCCATAAGTAAAAGAACACCCATACATTACTTACAAGACCATAGGGAGCCATTAAACCCCATGATTGGAGTAAATCCTAGACCCTAGCCCCACCTTGGGACCTTGGCTGAAACCCTAATGGGTCACCATCACATGAATAAATTTATAAAGTTGCAAATTTACATCCTATAACTTACATATACTTCCATAGGAAAATATTTGAACCCTTGCTTGGAGTTAACCCTAACCCCTTGCCCTAAAACCCATCTTGGCCGAAAGTTACAAGGGCCTTAAATCACGAAAAACTTTCACATAACCCCTATTAACATCTCTTACCACATAAGAAAACATAAGGAACAATATTCAAGAGTTGGATCCAAACCAAACCATAGAAACCTATGGTGGCCGAAACCCTTGGTAGCCCTAACTTTGGTGTTTCTTCATATATGGTTCAAACAATTTCTTGTATCATGAAAATAACTCAAAAACCATTATACCACAGGTGAGGGAGTCTTACCTTGTGTTATCTTGGTTTTTAGACCTTAAAAAGGGAAGATGATGAAGACCTTGTTGTCCCTTGATCACCCTTAGCCCTTGTAGCCTTGTAGATGACCCTTAGCTCTTGAAGATTGAGCCCTCTTGTGAAGTTTTCCAAAGGAAAACTCTCCTTGAAGTTTCGGCTAGAGTGAGGGAGGAGGAAGAAGAAAGGTGGAATTGATGGAAGGAAAAAAGTAACTCCCTAGCCCCCTCTTTATAACATATTAAGGAGGGCAAGTGAAGAGTCATGGTGGATGACCCTTCATTTTCCCTAAGCCTTAACCACAATCCACTTCATTTCCTCATAGCACTCCCTTGCTAGATGAATTGGTTAGAGCATGCATGGTTGTACAAGAGGTCCAAGGTTCAATCCTTCGTGCATGCACTAATTTTTGTATTTTATTTTCTATTATTTCGAAAATCCCTTAAAAATTCTCCCATAATTATGTTAATATTTCTCATTAAAACCTCTTTATATTTATATTAATTTATCCTTGGTGCATGCACTAATTTTTGTATTTTATTTTTATTTTATTTTCTATTATTTCGAAAATCCCTTAAAAATTCCCCCATAATTATGTTAATATTTCTCATTAAAACCTCTTTATATTTATATTATTTTTTACCTAAAATTTACCAATAATTATGGTACTAGAAAGCCCATATAAAGCCCATTAGTGCTTATTTTTCCCAATTTAAATGAGAAAACATGGATTTCTAGGCTAAAATTTGTATTAATATTTCTAGGTCTCTCGAAAAATTATCTAGTCATGCTCATTATTTTAAAGAAAATATTATGAGAATTTTTCGGGTCATTATAAGGTCCTAGCTTGGAGGGCTAGGTTGATGAAACCCTGGCTTGGAGGGCTAGGTCTTAGCTTGGAGGGCTAAGTTGATGAAACCCTGGCTTGGAGGGCCAGGTCCTAGCTTGGGAAGCTAGGTAGTTGAAATCCTGGTGAATGAAGCCAGGTCCTAGCTTGGAGTGCTAGGTTGAAGTCTCGGTGAGTGAAACTGGGCATGGAGTCTTGGTCCGGGGGACTGAGCACGAGTCAGAGAAGGCTGGAGGACTATTCTATTGACTTAGAGTGGATTTGGCCTTGCCTGGATCGGTCTGGTGACCGATCAGGGAAGTTGGCACGGACTTCCCTCTTGGATTGGTCTGGTGACCGATCCAGCTAGGTCTGATCAATCTGGTGACCGATCAGGGAGCATACAGAGACTTTGGAAAACTTTTTGTTCGGCTCCTGATCGGTCTGGTGATCGATCAGGGAAACTATTCAGATCGTTCTGGTGAACGATCCAAGGACCTCAGGAATCGCAAGCTTCTCACTACAATCGATCAGGTTGAAGCCTGATCGATCAGGAAGTGTCCTGATCGGTCCCCAGATCGATCAGGCCATGACCTGATTGGTCTGGTGACCAATCAGGAGGAATTGGCCTGCGAAAGCTGGCCATCCCAGCAATGCTGTGGATCGGTCTGGTGACCGATCAACGATCCCTAGATCGGTCAGGGTGATTGATCACATGGAGCTCATGATTTCCAATTTTTCTTCATGGAGTGATCAGGCTGGAGCCTAATCGGACTAAGCCTATCCTGATCGGTCTGGTGACCGATTAGGGTTCACTCTGATCAGTAAGGTGACCGATCAGAAGCTGAACTTTAATTTGAAATGCATGTCAGTCGCTCTGATCGCATTTCTTTTCTCTGTGCTTTCTCTGATACACTATGATTTCCTTGTGATATGCTTTGCTAAGTGTCTGATTGAGTGTGCAGGTGATAGGGATGGATTCAAACACTCAAGGAGGGTCAAAGGGAGACTTTCCGTCGAGCAGGTTTGGATGCTTTCGTTTCTCAGGTCTCAACGGACACTGGTGCTGCTGGAAGCTAAGTTGGGGCTCGACTAGGGCTCAGCTGAGGAGAGGTCAGGGAGTCTAGGAGAGGTCAGGTAGCTGGGTTGTGCAGATGGGTAGCTGGGAGGTGCAGAGGAGCGTCTGGCTACAGGAGCAGCAGGTTAAGTGGCTGGCGATGAAGAGAAGAGAAGAAGTCTCTGCGTGCGATATCTTCTTGCTTTAGCTACAATTGAGAAGGGAGGTTGCTACTACACATCTTCTGATCCTTGAAGAAACCTATTGAGACATTGCATACTTGAGCACTTGGAAGAAGAAACAAGGAGCTCGACGAATCCATCAGCAAGAAGACACGAAGAGGGAGTTCTTGCGTGAGATCTGTGCTGAGTGGAGCTCGGTGAGGAGTTCGCTTGTGTTCTTTCTGTCCTAAGTGCTCTGTAAGCTTCCTTTGTGTTTCATTGTGCTTAGTTTCTAATACACTGATTGAAATGTTGTGGAGAGGTTACTCCACCGAGAAGGAGGTTGCATTCTATCCGGATTTCCGGGGCTTGACCTGCCGACGACCAAGGGATCACCCACCTCACGGGCACGCCAAGGAGTAGGGGCAAGTTATCCTCGAACCTTGTAAATCCTCCTTGTTTGTGTTTATGGTTTGCTTTTTATTTCTGCATTTATACTCTATTTTGTTGTTTGCTTCCGCTGTCTAACCCTTGAAGTGCAGAAAACCTAATAGCAGCAAGAATTAGTGTCTAGCTATATTCACCCCCCCCCCCTCTCTAGCCATCCAAGCACCAACAAGTGGTATCAGAGCTTGGGGCTCTATTCAAGCTTCTTAACATCTGAGAGTCAACAAAGATGGCGATGGGAGAAGGGTTTAGCACCATCCGACCTCCACTCTTCGACGGCACAGATTTTCAATATTGGAGATTGAAGATGGAGTATTATTTGAAGACCAACATTAATATGTGGTTTGCGGTGAAGGAGGGCTTCATCCTTCCAAGAGATGGTGAAGGAAAAGAGCTCGAGTTCTCCATGTGGTTGGCTGAACAAACTCGTAAAGGAGAGGCTGATGCAAAAGCTATCATGACCTTGCAATGTGAGATGACCAAAGACCAACTAATCAAAGTTGGTCCCTTCACAAGTGCTAAAGAGCTATGGAGCAAGCTCATTGTGCTCAATGAAGGCACCCATGAAACCCGGACAACTAAGAAGGGTCTCCTTCTAAGTCAACTTCAAATCCTTTCCATGGAGGAAAATGAAAAGGTAAGTCAACTTCATGGAAGATTCAAAGAGATCCTCAACGGCCTCCACTACATCAATGAAAAGGAAGAAAACCGAGACTTAGTGAGGTATATTCTCAAAGCTTTTCTGAGGAATACTTTGTTGTCATCCATGGTGGATGCCTACAAGGTTTTCAAGGATCTTTCCTTTGTTAAGTTAGAAGATCTATTTTGTGAGATGGAATTACATGATATCTCTAACCAAAGCCCCGAAGAGAATGGGTTGCTTTTGTGGCAGGAAAGGAGAAGAAAGAAATGGGGAATACACATCATTTTGCTTTCGTGGCGGTAGATGACTTAAATGAAGGGAGTGGAGATGAATCAAGTGACTCCTCAACCGCACCTTCATCATCTTCGGATGATGAAGAGGTAATCTCTCCGGAGTTAGATAAATGCTATAGGACGATAGCATGCTTAACTATGTTGTTAAAGAAATCTAAGAACAAGGTTATGTTATTGAGAGTAGAAGTAGAAAAATTGAAATCCTCTAGGGTTGAGGATATTAATGACTCTCATAATGATACTTTTGAAAATAAAAATAAGGATTTGAAGAGCAAAGATGAAAACCTCAAGAATATTCTTGAGAATTTTTCAATTGGCTCAAAAACCTTTGACATGGTACTAAATTCCCAAAGGGTGGTTTACAACAAGGCCGGTATAGGTTACCGACCTAAAGAACCAACCTTTGTATCATTAATGTCAAGAACCCAGTTTAGATCATCAAATGATTCTAGGGTTCAAAAAGTCAAAAAGAAAATGACTAAGGCATGGGTGCCCAAGTCTTTGATTGTTGATGCATTAGGTCCCAAAATTTGGGTACCTAAAACCTCAATATTTAGAATTGTATAAGCATTATTTGAGGGGGAGTATCTATCAACATTGGTAGTTGATAATGTTGGATCGAGAGAACCGATAGAGGGGGGTGAATATCGAAAAGCGTTCGGATTTTAGAATTAGAGAAATTACGCAGCGGAAATTAAAGACAAACAAACGCAAACACAGATAGTTTTGGTTCGGAGCCTAGGTCGACTCCTACTCCAAGGCCCACGGTCGTTGACCGTTTACTGCGGGCAATACTATAATCGCGCAAATCAATTTACAGAAGATTATTACAATAAAGGTGCAGTAAGAAAAAGACAACTCTTCGTTACCGACGTCCGGTGTAGAATCTATTTTGAGGTAGAGGGACGTCGTCGGCGCTTGTATTTCGAGTCGGAAGGTTTTCGAAGCAGAGCACGAGATTAGAAGAGCGTGAATGTGTTGGAAAGCTTGTCTATTCAGAAGCCTGGGCGTTGGGTGCTATTTATAGCACCTCGGGGTGCCCTGGACGTCGGGGGCGCCCCCCCCCCCCCACGTGTCACGCGATCCCCCTTTCTCTCGGTCAACCTTTATCCCACTCGAATAGGGTTGAGGTTTGACACTAGGGGTGCCCACGACGCTGGGAGTGCCCTAGCTGACTCCATCAGCGCGGGCTTCTCGGCTGGATAAGGGTAATCGGCTTCGCTGGCGTAGGCGCGAGGCACCCTGGGCGTCCGGGGCGCCCTTGGCGCTGGGGGCGCCCTGGGCACTGGGGGCGCCCAGGCCAGTAAGCAGCCGAAGCTCTTGTTGCTTCGCTTGTTTTATGTTGGCCTTGGGGGCGCCCGGGACACTGAGGGCGCCCTACTCAGCTACTTGCCTCTCTCCTTTGGGCATTCTGAGCTGCAGACACACGTTCCTTCGGTCCTGCATCCAGGGTTAGTCCAAAACAATATGAAGCAATAGAGTATTATGTTTATACAGCCTTAGCTGTCTTGGTTCTGACTTTGGGTCTCCCAACATGGATCCCTAGGTCGAACCGACGCCTACTGTTCCCTCTCGACGGGGAACACGTCCTCACCTACTCCTCTCGGGAGAATGTACCTGATGCCAACCGGCTCCTCCGGTTGGACTTTTGCCTAGCGATCCTTTGCCAGGTCTTGCATACCAAGCTATCCTTCGCCTGGTGCCTAGCAATCCTTTGCTAGGGCTTCAGTACCCTGGCATTCCTTCGCCAGTGCCTAGCAGTCATTCGCTAGGACTTTTTACTCTGGCATTCCTTCGCCAGTGCCTAGCAGTCCTTCGCTAGGACTTTTCCTGCACACTTGAGTAGCATGTTAGAAAACAAATAACACTTAACTTTTGAACCCTTTGCCATTTATCAAAACATAGGTTTGACTTGGGTGTTGTCTGCACCAACAATCTCCCCCTTTTTGATTTATGGCAACCCGATTCAAAAAGTTAAGTTAATCAGGGCAAGTAAAAATTACATTTTGTTCCCTCCCCCTGGAAGGAATCTCCCCCTAGATTTTTCAAAACTTCGTGGGGGTTAAAAATAAATTCTAAGTTTACGGATGAATTTTTACTTAGAATAATTTTCAACAAAAAATAATTTTGGTTGTCTATTTTGGAGAAGTTGCAGAATATTTAAGTTTAAATACTTTAGAAAACATAAGAAGGACTAAGGAAAATTTTTGGCGGCTTTAAGTTTTAAGTACTCAACAACGTTTTGAAAACTTAAAGTACTTAGTGAAATTTGAAAAACTTAAGTACTTTGACAAAACTGAAGTACTTAAAAAGTATTGAAAAACTTAAGTGCTTAGAAATTTTTTTTTGAAAAACTTAAGTACTTAGAAAAGTTTTAAAGTTTTGATAAAATTAAGTACTTAGAAAAGGTTTTTGAAAAACTTAAGTACTTAGAAAGGTTTTGATAAAATTAAGTACGTAGAAAAGGTTTTTGAAAAACTTAAGTACTTAGAAAAGTACTTAGTAATGTTTTGAAAGTCTTAAGTACTTAGAAAAACTTAGTACTTTGAAAAATTTAGTACTTAGTACTTTTTGAATAAAGGATAGAGTTTGAAATTTTGAATTTTGAAAAAAATTTAAACTCTCCTTTCCTATCTCTCCCCCTTTGCCATATATCAAACACAAATAATTACAGCAGAGACAGAATTGCATAAAGGAAAATAACTTGCATGATTTTGTTGTACTGAACCAATTCATGATGAGAATTAAACCAAATCAGTTTCATTTTCCTCTTTTAGGGACCTGTCTAACCCAATTAGCTAATTACTAACTGTTATAAACAGTAATTTTGGCTAGGGTTAGTCAAATTAAGTGTTCTGTTCAAGTTAGATTTTCTAAGCTTGACACTTAACTTGATTACTGTGTAAGTTGTATTTAGTGCCCCAATTACTGCAGATGCACTGACTTAAAGCATCTTGAATTAAGGCAAAGACCTAAGCATCTCAACCCTTTCTAGGTTATCAATCAAAAGTACCCTAAGGTGCTTGTGAGATGCTGGCTTCTAAGTCTATAAGTGCATGCAGTTCTAGGGTTAGGGCCTAGGCTATTTTAAAAAAAACTAGTTTTGAAAGGGGGTAGTTTTTATAAAACTAAGTTGAAAAATTTGAAAAAAAACTGATTTTGAAATTAAGTAAAATAGTTTTTCAACTTCTTTTAGAAACTGATTTTCAAATCAAGTAAAGCAGTAAGATAATCAAAAGTAGAGTTAACCTATTCTACTAGGCACAATCCTAACTGCCTTCTTAGTGAACTGAACTCAGACTCAGGTAGGGGTTTGGTGAATATGTCAGCTAAGTTGGATTTAGAATCTACATGTTTAAGGACTATCTCACCCCTGGCTACATGGTCTCTTACAAAGTGATGTTTAACTTCTATGTGTTTAGTTCTGGAATATTGGATTGGATTTTTAGTTAGATTAATTGAGCTTATGTTGTCAATGAAAATCTGAGCTTGGGTGTAGTTGAGCTGGAAGTCCTTAAGAGTGTGCATCATCCATAAAAGTTGTGCTACACACTCTCCTAAGGTTACATACTCAGCTTCAGTTGTGGTTAGAGCTACACAGTGTTGTTTTCTGCTGCACCAACTTACTAGACTATTTCCTAACAGTTGGCAGCTTCCACTTGTGCTCTTTCAATCTAATTTACAACCAGCGTAGTCAGAATCCGAGTATCCTGACAAATCAAAAGTTGAAGTCCTAGGATACCAAATCCCTACATTTAGGGTGCCCTTAACATATCTTAGTATTCTTTTTAGGGCTGCTAAGTGCGTTTCCTTAGCACATGTTTGGTATCTAGCACACATTCCTACAGAAAAAGGATATCAGGTCTGCTGGCTGTAAGGTACAGTAGACTTCCTATCATACTTCTATAGAGTTTAAGGTCTACTGGTTTTCCATCAGGGTCACTATCTATTTTTACATTTGTGGCCATGGGAGTACTTATGCTTTTAGAATTATCCATTTTAAATTTCTTTATTAATTCTTTAGCATATTTGGATTGATGTACATAGTTTCCATCTCTAGTTTGTTTGATTTGTAACCCTAGAAAGAAATTGAGTTCACCAACTAAACTCATTTCAAACTCATTTTTCATTATTTTCATGAATTCTTTTAGAAAGTTTGAGTTGGTGTATCCAAAGATTATGTCATCTACGTAGATTTGGGCAATGAATATATCTTTTCCTAGGGTTTTAATAAATAAGGTTGAGTCAATTTGTCCTTGTTTAAATTCTTTAGAAATTAAGTTGACAAGCGTTCATACCAAGCCCTAGGTGCTTGTTTTAGTCCATATAATGCTTTAGTGAGTTTGAACACGTGGTCAGGTCTTTCTAAGTCCTCAAACCCAGGGGGTTGTCCTACATAAACTTCTTCTTTAATGAATCTATTTAAGAAGGTTGACTTTACATCCATTTGGTATAACTTAAATCCTTTATGGGATGCAAAGGCTAATAACATCCTAATGGACTCAAGTCTAGCTACTGGGGCATATGTTTCGTCGTAATCTAACCCTTCTACTTGGCTAAATCCTTTCTCTTCTAAGCGGGCCTTATTTCTGACTATTTCTCCTTGATCATTCAATTTATTCCTAAAAACCCACTTAGTGTCAATGACGGATTTATCCTCAGGTTTAGGCACTAATTCCCAGATTTGGTTTCTCTCAAATTGGGCTAGCTCCTCTTGCATAGCTATGATCTAATCAGGATCAGGTAGGGCTTCCTCTATAGTTTTGTGCTCAATTTTTGAAATCATGGCTATCTGACTAAGGTTTCTATAGGAAGACCTAGTTCTGACTCCTAGAGTTGGATCACCTACAATTTGATCGGTTGGGTAACTGAGTCTGGGTTTCTTAGTTTTTCTAGAACTTGGTTCAGCCTCAGGTCCAGCCGGTCGGTTTGGTTCACTATTTGATTCAACTCTTTGGGCTGGTTCAATTGTTGGGTTAATAGTTGGTTGATTTGACTCAGTAGTTGGTTCAATAGTTAGTTCGTTTAAGGGTTTAATTAAAAGTTCAACAATTTGTTCATTATTTTTTTAATCAGAATTTGATGAAGTTAGGTCTGGATTATCATATGTTGAGTGGATTTCTTCATCAAATATTAGGTTTGTTGTTTCTTCAATTTTCTTAGTTTGTTTGTTGTAGACCCTATAGGCTCTACTTGTGGTTGAGTATCCTAGGAAGATACCTGGGGTTGACTTGGATTGAAATTTTTCTAAATAGTCTTTGGTGTTTAGGATATGGACTTTGCATCCAAAGACCGTTAGGTAGTGTAGATTTGAGAGTCTATGGTAGTACAATTCATAGGGTGTTTTGTTGTGGCGCTTGTTAATCAGAACCCTATTTTGGATGTAACAAGCCGTACTAATTGCTTCTGCCCAATATTGGTTTGCTAAGTTAAATTCATTGAGCATAGTCCTAGCAGCTTCCTGTAGTGTTTTATTTCTTCTTTCGACTATCCTATTTTGCTGGGGGGTTCTAGGACACGAGAATTCATGTATATACCCATTTACCTTACAGAATTCCTAGAACCGTTGATTTTCAAATTCTCCCCCGTGGTCACTCCTAAGTCTTTTAATTGTAGTATCATTTTGATTTTCAGTTAATTTACAGAATTCATTAAATAGGTTTAGGGTTTCATCTTTGGTTTTTAGAAACCTAACCCAGGTGAACCTAGAGTAATCATCAACTATTACTAAGCAGTATCGGTTCCCGCTTAGTGACTTGGCTCCATGTGAATCAAATAGGTCAAGGTGCAGGAGCTCAAGTGTGGTTTGAGTTATGTCAGATTGGATTAGTTTGTGATTAGATTTGGTTTGTTTACCTTGACTACATGATTCACATATTAGGTTTTCATTATTTTTAATTTTGGGGATACCTTTGATTAAGCCAAGTTGGGTGATTTTTGAAATGGTTCTCAGATTAGTATGACCTAATCTCCTATACCAGAGGTTTGATTGTTCTAACTGAGTTAACATGCATTTAGGTACAAGGGGAAAGTTTATAGTATAAACATTATTTTTCCTAGTGCCCTTAAACATGATTTCTGAGTCTTGTACGTTTCTAATCAGGCAGTTAGAATTGTTGAATGTGACTATATAACCCGAATCACATAACTGACTTATACTAAGTAAGTTAAAATTTAAGTTTTCAACCAAAAGAACTTTCTTAATAACAAAGTCAGATTTAAGTTCAATATTACCTGACCCAATTACCTTTAGGGTAGCATTGTTGCCAAATGCCACTAAGCCTAGGTTCTTGAACTTGAGTTTGGTGAATTTCAATTTATCTCCAGTCATGTGTCTGGAGCAACCGCTATCCAACATCAATTGGTCCTGTAACGCCCGCTTTTTTTTTCTTTCCATAAAGCGGCATTACGTTAACATGAGTAGGGCAGGAAGACATCATAAGGCAGTGGAATAACTTTAATCTTATACATACATGCACCTACTACCATTCGTAACATAATGACATGGGAACTTGGCATATTGACTTCATACTTAGCATCATATCATGTCACACTTAACATCATGTCATAGGGTCACATAAGTCATCATTCAAGCACGTATGTAGCAAAGGTAAAGTTCTAGCATAAGATGAGTAAGCATATTGTTTTCATAGCCAAGTCACTACCACACACATGCATTCTTGCCCTCCTGCTGCTTCCTTATTGTCCCCTTGCGTGATCTGCGGTATAAGAAAAATAAGACTATAAGCACACAGGCTTAGTAAGACTCTTTCCTACTCACTAAAACCATTCATCACTTAATCATGAGCACATGAAACATTAACATAACTTGGTGCTCTACATAGAACATAAGTATCTAAAATCATTTAGCATGACCTAGTTCTTACATAGTACATGGACATACGATTTCACTTAACATGGCATGAACATAAACATAAGTAAACATTCTTAGCATGGCATGATACATGGCATAAACGTAAACATAAGTAAACATTCTTAGCATGACATGATATATGGCATAAACATAGGCATGCTTCTTATCATATCATATGGGCATCTTCTCAACATAACCATAACCATAAATCGTTTACTATCATGCATATTTCTTGACATGAAACATAAGTACAAGACATTACTATCATGGCATAATGCACAGCATGGATGAATACATGAGTCAAATGCATATACATAAGGATACTTAACTTTTAAAATCATACTTTTAAATACTTAAATATAATCATCACATCATTGGGGTCCCCGGCTTGTATCACATACATACATCATGTGCGCGCATCCCTAAGTAAATACAAGGTAGCTAGTCTTGACCTACTAGGGTAAGGACAGCATAGTCGGTAGTCCCAGAACCGGGGCGTTCTTAAGGTGCCCATCCCTGTTGCACAGCTTCGGTAGTGCTAGAACCGTGGACAGCATAGTTGGTTGTCCAGAACCGGGGCGTTCTTAAGGTGCCCATCCCTTGGACCCATACTTCAGTCCGGTACAAGCCCATTCATAAAGTAAAATACTTTACATGCTTCATCATTCATAAGACATTCATGGCATATTTAACATAGCATAACCTTGTTACATGAAGCATGACTTAAAACATGCTTGTCCTTTCATTGTTCATTCTTAATGCATAGCATCATGATGCCTTGAAGACATGAGCATTATCTTCATTTATAAACATGGCATGCATCTTCTTTCATAAAACATGGCATGCATCTTCATTCATAAAATATGGCAGGCATCTTCATTCATAAAACATGGCATGTATCTTCATTCAAAAAAATCATTCTTATTCATAGTGCTTGCATGATCATGGCATATAAGGTAAGCATTGCATTATGATCATTGAACATGACATGTTTACATAGACTATTATCCAAATCCATAGAGCTTGCATGATCATGATACATGAGGTAAGCATTGCATTTTATACATAAGCATGGTATCTATCACAAGCATGCATAGGTAGGACTTCCATAAACATGCTACCTACTATCCAAGTGCATGGCATAGAACATAAGACATTCGGGAATAAACCCTATCCAGCATGGCATCTAATCATAAACATACAAACATGAAACATGGTGCTTAAGGTTAGGGTTATCGGTAACTTAATTTCTACCACATGCTTGAACCTTTATACATACTTCATAATAAACCATAAACCATCATTATTCAAACCCCAACTCCTCCCAAACCCTGGTTACCTTGCTTGGCCGAAACCTAAAAGGGAGAAGTTCCATCATTCAATGACATGTAAGGTAGCATAAGGAAAAAGGAACAACCATACACTACATCTAAGGCCATAAGAAGCCATTAAGGCTCATGATTAGGGTTTACCCTAACTTTTAGCCCTATTTTTCTATGGTTGGCCGAAACAAGTAAGGGCCCTAGGTCCATGAATAAATTCATAAAATTTCCAATTAATCATCTAACGCCTTCCATACCATACCATAGGAGTCATTAGGACCCTTACTTGGGGTAAGCCCTAACTCCTTGCCCTAGAACTTTCTTGGCCGAAACCCTTAGGGTCATAGGACCTTGTGAAAATTCACATAAATCACTTCAACCTCCCCTTATATCATAAGGGTACACAAGATACATAATTGAAGGGTTAAATCCAACCCTAGCCATGGAATCCTTATGATGGTCCCAACCCTAAAGGGGTCTTAGGGTACTCCAAAAATTCTCAAAAATTATATTTATTCTATAAACATCATGAGAACACATTAAAAAGCATGATTAAGATTTTTAACTTCATCATGGACCCAAAAACCCTAGTGGCCAAAAGTCATAGGTGTCCAAATCATGGTTTCTTCAACATCAAACCCAAACCAAACTTTATATTATGCTAAACATCAAGGAGAACTATTATACCACAAGTGAGGGAGTGTTACTTTGGTTGATCTCGATTATAGACCTTAGATTTGGAAGAAGGATGAAGATCTTGTTGCCTCTTGACCACCCCTAGCCTTTGTACCCTTGTAAAAGCCTTGGATCTTGGAGATGGAGCCTTAGGTGAACCTTTTCTAAAGAAAAATCCCCCCTTGGGGTTTCGGCTAGGATGAGGAAGGGGGGAGAAGAGGAGGGCTTGGTGGATGAAAAGAAGAGAAGTAACTCCCAAGTATTGAGTTATTTCCCATTTATGCTCAATGAAGAGGGAAAATGAAGAGACATGGTGCCTCCTCTCATGTGACTCTTGCTTTCCCCAAGATTTAACTAAAATTCACTTCATTTCCTCATAGCACTCCCTTGCTAGGTGAATTGGTTAGTACATGCATGGTTGTAAAAGAGGTCCAAGGTTCAATCCTTTGTGCATGCACTAATTTTCTATTTTATTTTCTATTATTTCGAAAATTCCTTAACAATTCACCCATAATTATGTTAATATTTCTCATTAAAACCCCTTTATATTTCTATTAATTTTTACCTAAAATTCACCCATAATCATGGTAGTAGAAAGCCCATATAAGGCCCATTAGTGCTTATTTTTCCCAATTTAAATGAGAAAATATGGATTTCTAGGCTAAAATTTATATTAATATTTCTAGGTCCCTCGGAAAATTATCTAGACATGCTCAATATTTTAAAGAAATATTAAGAAAATTTTCTAGGTCGTTACAATCCCCCATACCTCGTGAATGTTCGTCCTCGAACTTAGAATAGCTCCGGGTAATTGCGCCTCATCTCATCCTCGCGTTCCCAAGTAGCTTCTTTGAACCGTTGACTTTGCCATAGGACCTTGACTAAGGGTACCTCCTTACTTCTTAGCTTCTTGACTTCCCGATCCAAGATCTGGATAGGTCTGCTTTCATAGCTTAGGTCTTTCTGCACTTGTACTGTCTGTGGCTTGATCACTTGGTCCATATTTGGGATACACTTTTTAAGCGTTGACACATGGAACACGTTATGGATGGCCGATATCTCTGGAGGCAGCTCCAGCTCATATGCCACTTTACCGACTCTTTTCAGAATCAGGTACGGCCCCATATAGCGCGGACTTAGTTTTTCTTTCTTCCCAAATCTTGTCACCCCCTTCATAGGAGGCACTTTGAGGAACACCAAATCTCCAACATTAAATTCCAGTGGTCTACGCCGGACATCGGCATAACTCTTCTGCTGGCTCTGAGCAGCTTCTATCCGTTGTCGAATATTCTGTATAGCTCGGGTGGTGCTGTCGATGACATCTGTTGTGTGCCCCATTTCCTTCTTTTCACCACCCTCGTACCAACAGATCGGAGACCTACATCTCCTCCCATACAAGGCTTCATAAGGTGCAATTCCAATAGTAGCTTAGTAGCTATTGTTGTAAGCAAATTCCGCTAAGCATAGATATCGACACCAGCTCCCTTTAAAATCCAAGGCACAAGCTCGCAACATGTCTTCTAGTACTTGATTCACCCGTTCAGTTTGCCCGTCAGTCTGAGGGTGAAAGGCGGTGCTAAATCGCAATTTAGTACCGAGAGACTTCTGAACACACTCCCAAAAATGCGAAGTAAAGCGACCATCCCTATCTGAGATGATGGTCTTGGGAACTCGATGAAGTCTGATTACCTCCTTAACATATAATTGAGCCAGTTGCTCCATTGAATCAGTCATCTTGTTTGCCAGGAAGTGAGCAGACTTTGTCAGCCTGTCCACAATTACCCAAATCGCATCATATCCATTCGTAGTCCTGGGAAGTCCTGAAATAAAATCCATAGAGATGTCTTCCCATTTCCACTCCGGAATCGCGAGTGGCTGCAGAACTCCTCCGGGTCGCTGGTGTTCTGCTTTTACTTGCTGGCAAGTCATGCAAGTACTAGCATGCTGAGCCACATCCCTCTTTATACTGGACCACCAGAACTTCTCCTTCAGATCTTGATACATCTTGGTGGATCCCGGATGCATCGAATAAGGGGTTCCGTGAGCTTCCGCCAGTATTTTCCTTCGAAGCTCCGGATCATTAGGAATACATAGACGATCTCTAAGGTATAGTACCCCCCCCCCTTTGGCGATATGAAAACCATCGCTCTTTCCTTTTAGGATCTCCTGTTTTATTTTCTGAAGACTCAGATCACCATTTTGTTTTTCCAATATGTCCTCAAATAGTGTGGGTGATATTGTCATGGTGGAAAGTCGTCCGGAGATGACCTCGACCCCAAAATTCATAATTTCTCTTTCGAGTGGTCGGGGTAATTTAGATATGGACATCAAGGTGGCACTTGACTTCTAGCTGAGTGCATCGGCCACTTTGTTTGCCTTCCCTGGATGGTAGAAGATCTCGCAGTCATAGTCCTTCACCAACTCAAGCCATCGGCGTTGTCTCATATTCAAGTCTTTCTGAGTGAAGAAATATCGCAGACTCTGGTGGTCTGTATAAATTCGACACTGCGCTCCGTACAGATAATGCCTCCATATCTAAAGAGCGAAGACCACCGCGGCCAGTTCCAGATCATGAGTGGGGTAATTCTGTTCATATTCCTTGAGTTGTGTAGAGGCGTAGGCAATAACCTTTCCATTCTGCATAAGTACAGCTCCAAGTCCTAGTTTGGAGGCATCGCTATACATGTCGAAGCTCTGATTACATTCTGGAAGGGTAAGGATTGGAGCGCTTGTAAGTCTCCTTTTTAGCTCCAAGAAAATCCTTTCACAGTTTTCCGTCCATTCATACTTCTTATCCTTCCGGGTGAGAGCCGTTAAAGGGGCTGCAATCCTCGAGAAATCCTCCACAAATTTTCTATAATAGCCTGCCAGCCCAAGAAAACTTCTGATTTTGCTGGCGTTCTTCGGCCGGCTCCAGTTATTCACAGCTTCAATCTTTATTGGATCTACCATAACCCCGTCTTTGGAAATAATATGGCCCAAAAAGCCCACTTGGTCGAGCCAGAACTCACATTTGGAAAATTTTACGTACAGTTGCTTTTCCCGAAGAATCTCTAATACTATCTTCAGGTGCTCAGCGTGCTCTTCTTGGGTCCTCGAATAAATAAGAATATCGTCGATGAAGACGATCACAAATTTGTCGAGGAACGATGAGAATACCCGATTCATAAGGTCCATAAACATAGCAGGAGCATTCGTCACGCCGAATGGCATAACAACAAACTCAAAGTGCCCGTACCTTGTTCGGAAAGCCGTCTTTGGAATATCCTCCTGTTTTACTCTAACTTGATGATAACCAGACCTCAAATCAATTTTTGAGAAAATAGTGGCTCCCTTTAATTGGTCAAACAGGTCATCTATCCTCGGAAGGGGATACATGTTCTTGATCGTTACGTTGTTCAGCGCTCGATAATCTATGCACATTCGCATAGATCTGTTTTTCTTCTTCACAAACAGTACCGGAGCTCCCCATGGGGAATGACTAGGGCGAATAAATCCCTTATCTAGCAACTCCTGTAGCTATTCCTGAAGCTCCTTTAATTCAACCGGCGCCATACGGTAAGGTGCCTTGGAGATCGGGTTAGTACCAGGAACCAATTCGATCTCAAATTCCAGTTCTCTATCAGGAGCTAATCCTAGTAATTCCTCTGGGAAAACCTCTGGGTAATCGCATACCACACGGACATCTTTCAGCTTTCGGTTCTTCACTTGACTGGCATCAACCACATATGCTAGAAATCTAGTACATCCTTTGTCTAACATCTTCTGAGCTTGGAGAGTTGATAAATATTTCCTAGTTCTTTTCCTTGGCTCTCCGATGAATTCGAACATAGAACTTGCCTCAGGTCGAAAGACCACATTTCGCTTACGGCACTCAATAGAAGCACCGTATTTACCCAGGAAATCTATTCCCATTATAACATCATAATCTTGCATGTCGAGTACTATCAGATCACAGTAAAGTTCCCTTTCTGCAATTCCGACCGGCATCGCACGTAGCACATGAGTGGATGTCATTATTTTTCCCAAAGGTAGGGTCATTAAGAACCTGCAGTCTAACACTTGCGGAAGCCTATCTATCTTCTTGGTATATGGCACAGAAATGAACGAGTGCGTTGCCCCAGTATCAAATAATGCAGTAGCATACTGACTGAAAATAAGTATCTGACCTGTGACAATCGTAGAAGCTTCCGCAGCATCCTCCTTGGTAACCAAGAAAACCCTAGCATTCATCATAGTTAGTTGAGCCTCCAGCATCGGGGTACCTTCCAGCTTAGCTTGCATATAGTGTAGTTTTGCTGGGGCACCTTGGTACGGGACGAGTTGTTGGGGAGGGCCCTGGTTCTTGGTAAGACAGTAAGCCGTCATATGCCCTTCCACTCCACAAGTGAAACACCGATTCGTATCTCTTCGGCATTCTCCGGGGTGCCTTTTTCCGCATGTCGCGCACAGGATAGGCTTGGTCTGTTTATTTGCTGGGCCCCCTTGGGGGTTGTTCCATGGCTTCCGTTTACCAATCTGGTCTCCCTTCCAGTTGGTATTGGCACCCTGGGGTTTTTGCCCTCTTTCATTTAGCGCCTTCCTTTGTTGGTTGATATTGTTTAGATAGTGCTCAGTGAGTAGGGTGCTACTAAACAGCTCCTCGGCGGTCTGCGGTCGGTTAACTCCGTTAGCTACGTTCAGAGCTATTTCGGGCCGCAACATTTTTAGCATAAGTCGGACCCTTTCATTCTCGGTGCGGACCAGCTCGGGGCATAGGCGAGCTAGTCGATTGAACTTCTTCACGGCTTCATTGACCGAGAGGTCCCCCTGTCGAAATTCCGTGAACTCGTCGTAATGTTTGTTGGTGACACGCATGTTGAAGAATTCCTCAAAGAACTCCGACTCGAAGTCCGACCACGTCATCTGGTTCACCTGTCTTTTGGCCTTGACCCTCTCCCACCACATTCTGGCATCTCCAGAAAGACAGAATAACGCACACTTGATCTTCTCATGCTCCGACCAGTCTAGCAGCTCCATTGTACTTTCTACTGTCTTGAACCACGCTTGGGCGTCCCACGGTTCGCCAACACCCGAGAAATTTTCCGGTTTCAACCTCAACCACTGGATCAGATAAGCCTCTTGATGTGCGGCAGTGGTTGGGCCTGTCGGAGGGTTTTGCGTAACTGTGGGCGCGACGGGTATAGCAGTCTGGTTCACTGGTGGAGTAGTGGAATTTTCTTGCTGGTTCATCAATGTATTAATGGTTTGTTGCTGCTCCGTGACTTGAGGCTGGAGCTGGGTTACTAATTGCACCAGGTCAGGCGATGGAGTTGCCTCGTTAAGTCGGTTACTCTGTCTTCTAGCCATGTTTTTCTTCACCAAAGACAAGTATGGCCAATATCTGTTTTCTTTTCCTACCCCTATATTATTCTAAATATTTGATTCATAAAAGAAGATAAAATATCGTTCATAGTTACATATCCTAAAGTACTTTTCATCATAAACATCGTTCATACTTGCATATCCTAAAACCATAAAGCATCCTAAAAGTGCTTACTACTATAAGATACGTAAAGAGGTGCTTACTTGGAAGCTGCAGAAAGAGGGCTTGATGTGTGGGTAGTGAGATGGTAACTGCTCTGATACCAACCTGTAACGCCCGCTTTTTCTTTCCTTCCATAAATCGGCGTTACGTTAACATGAGTAGGGCAGGTAGACATCATAAGGCAGCGGAATAACTTTAATCTTATACATACATGCACCTACTACCATTCCTAACATAATGACATGGGTACTTGGCATATTGACTTCATACTTAGCATCATATCATGTCATACTTAACATCATGTCATAGGGTCACATAAGTCATCATTCAAGCATGTAAGTAGCAAAGGTAAAGTTCTAGCATAAGATGAGTAAACATATTATTTTCTTGGCCAAGTCACTACAACACACATGCATTCTTGCCCTCCTGCTGCTTCCTTGTTGTCCCCTTGCGTGATCTGCGGTATAAGAAAAATAAGACTATAAGCACACAGGCTTAGTAAGACTCTTTCCTACTCACTAAAACCATTCATCACTTAATCATGAGCACGTGAAACATTAACATAACTTGGTGCTCTACATAGAACATAAGTATCTAAAATCATTTAGCATGACCTAGTTCTTACATAGTACATGGACATAAGATTTCACTTAACATGGCACGAACATAAACATAAGTAAACATTCTTAGAATGGCATGATACATGGCATAAACGTAAACATAAGTAAATATTCTTAACATGGCATGATATATGGCATAAACATAGGCATTCTTCTTATCATATCATATGGGCATCTTCTCAACATAACCATAACCATAAATCGTTTACTATCATGCATATTTCTTGACAAGAAACATAAGCACAAGACATAACTATCATGGCATAATGCACAGCATGGATGAATGCATGAGTCAAATACATATACATAAGGATGCTTAACTTTTAAAATCATACTTTTAAATACTTAAACATAATCATCACATCATTGGGGTCCCCGGCTTGTACCACATACATACATTATGTGCGCGCATCCCTAAGTAAATACGAGGTAGCTAGTCTCGACCTACAAGGGTAAGGACAGCATAGTCGGTAGTCCCAGAACCGGGGCGTTCTTAAGGTGCCCATCCCTGTTGCACAGCTTCGGTAGTGCCAGAACTGTGGACAGCATAGTCGGTAGTCCAGAACCGAGGCGTTCTTAAGGTGCCCATCCCTTGGACCCATACTTCGGTCCGGTACAAGCCCATTCATAAAGTAAAATACTTTACATGCTTCATCATTCATAAGACATTCATGGCATATTTAACATAGCATAACCTTGTTACATGAAGCATGACTTAAAACATGCTTGTCCTTTCATTGTTCATTCTTAATGCATAGCATTATGATGCCTTGAAGGCATGAGCATTATCTTCATTCATAAACATGGCATGCATCTTCATTCATAAAACATGGCATGCATCTTCATTCATAAAACATGGCATGTATCTTCATTAATTAAACATCATTCTTATTCATAGTGCTTGCATGATCATGGCATATAAGGTAAGCATTGCATTATGTTCATTGAACATGAAATGTTTACATAGACTATTATCCAAATCCATAGAGCTTGCATGATCATGATACATGAGGTAAGCATTGCATTTCATACATAAGCATGGTATCTATCACAAGCATGCATAGGTAGGACTTCCATAAACATGCTACCTACTATCCAAGTGCATGGCATATAACATAAGACATTCGGGAATAAACCCTATCCAGCATGGCATCTAATCATAAACATACAAACATGAAACATGGTGCTTAAGGTTAGCGTTATCGGTAACTTAATTTCTACCACATGCTTGAACCTTTATACATACTTCATAATAAACCATAAACCATCATTCTTCAAACCCCAACTCCTCCCAAACCCTGGTTACCTTGCTTGGCCAAAACCTATAATGGAGAAGTTCCATCATTCAATGACATGTAAGGTAGCATAAGGAAAAAGGAACAACCATACACTACATCTAAGGCCATAAGAAGCCATTAAGGCTCATGATTAGGGTTTACCCTAACATTTAGCCCTATTTTTCTAAGGTTGGTCGAAACATGTAAGGGCCCTGGGTGCATGAATAAATTCATAAAATTTCCAATTAATCATCTAACGCCTTCCATACCATACCATAAGAGTCATTAGGACCCTTACTTGGGATAAGCCCTAACTCCTTGCCCTAGAACTTTCTTGGCCGAAACCCTTAGGGTCACAAGACCTTGTGAAAATTCACATAAATCCCTTCAACCTCCCCTTGTATCATTAGGGTACACAAGATACATAATTGAAGGATTAAATCCAACCCTAGCCACGGAATCCTTATGATGGTCCCAACCCTAAAGGGGTCTTAGGGTACTCCAAAAATTCCCAAAAATTATATTTATTCTATAAACATCATGAGAACACATTAGAAAGCATGATTAAGATTTTTAACATCATCATGGACCCAAAAACCCTAGTGGCCGAAAGCCATAGGGGTCCAAATCATGGTTTCTTCAACATCAAACCCAAACCAAACATTATATTATGATAAACATCAAGGAGAACTATTATACCACAGGTGAGGGAGTCTTACATTGGTTGATCTCGATTATAGACCTTAGATTTGGAAGAAGGATGATGATCTTGTTGCCTCTTGACCACCCCTAGCCTTTGTACCCTTGTAAAAGCCTTGGATCATGGAGATGGAGCCTTAGGTGAACCTTTTCCAAGGAAAAATCCCCCCTTGGGGTTTTGGCTAGGATGAGGAAGGGGGAGAAGAGGAGGGCTTGGTGGATGAAATGAAGAGAAGTAACTCCCAAGTATTGAGTTATTTCCCATTTATGCTCAATGAAGAGGGCAAATGAAGAGACATGGTGCCTCCTCTCATGTGACTCTTCCTTTCCCCAAGCTTTAACTAAAATCCACTTCATTCTCTCATAGCACTCCCTTGCTAGGTGAATTGGTTAGTGCATGCATGGTTGTGAAAGAGGTCCAAGGTTCAATCCTTGGTGCATGCACTAATTTTCTATTTTATTTTCTATTATTTCGAAAATTTCTTAAAAATTCCCCCATAATTATGTTAATATTTCTCATTAAAATTCCTTTATATTTCTATTAATTTTTACCTAAAATTCACCCATAATCATGGTAATAGAAAGCCCATATAAGGCCCATTAGTCCTTATTTTTCCCAATTTAAATGAGAAAACATGGATTTCTAGGCTAAAATTCGTATTAATATTTCTAGGTCCCTCGGAAAATTATCCAGACATGCTCAATATTTTAAAGAAATATTAAGAAATTTTTTTGGGTCGTTACAGGTCCAAATCTTTATGTTCCTACACATAAAGAATTTTGTTGATTTGGATCCAATTAGAGTCAGGAGTAGCTTAAATTGATTTTCACTACCTAGTCTGTCTCACCCAAATCTAGGATTTTCAATCACGTTATCCTTATAGGTTTTGTGAGACAGGTTTTGATAAAAGAATTTTCGAAAATCAAGATTTATTTTGAAAGACTTAATTAATTTTTGAAACCAGTTGAATTTATTTTGAAAAGAATGTTCAAGTCTACAAGTAACTGAAAATTTGTGTTAGATTTGAATTTTACAGAGACTGATTTGAATTTGAATTTCAAGAGTTGGCTTCCAACTCTTGGCGAGGCACTAGGCCTTCTTTGGCCGTAGCCTTATTGGATCATCAACCCTTTTCTTGACAAAGCCTTTTAATGAAATTTCATTTTCAAACTTAATCTTTGAAAAATTCTGGTCTAACTAGTTTGGGTCTTGGATCGGTAGTTTCGGCTAGTTTCACCAGTCTAAAGAGACCAAGTATACTTGACCTTATTAGAATTGGTTTCCCTAACGTACTATCATCTCACCGCCACCCAATACTATGTTGTCAAATTTCAGTTAAGTTGGTTCTGTCCTTCATCTAACCATTCCTAGGTCTAAGCATGGTAAATTGCAGAAATTTAAATAAACAATCAATCAAGCAAATTGCAATCAAGAGTTGAATTTATCTAACAATAAAAATAGTTTTTAATTTGGCTCCCCCTGGACTAAAGCCACGGTAATGGTTAGGCAAGATGTGAATCTTGTCCTTAGGGATCCAATACTGATTTGATCCAGTTGGTTTGTTCAGGCACAGTTTGGGTACCCATGCCTAAACTTTAGGTCTGGATTGGTTCAGTACAGCATAATAGGATCTTTGCCTAGATTTGGTTCTATAGCCTAGTCCGGATCGATTTAGAACCGATTTCTATTTTCCAAGAATCATGTCAAGACCGTTGGAACCAGAAGTGAATCGTTCTAAAGCTGACCTAAGATCCTTAACCTGAGTTGTCAGGGAGGAGTTCTCTTTCTCAAGTTTTTCAACTTGAGTAGGAGTTCCTTCTTGAACCTTCTCGGTTAAGAGTTTAGAATCAGATCCCTCTTTCAGGAGTTTTACTTCCTGTCGGAGGGATTCGATTCGGAGTTTGGCTTTCCCCAAATCTCGAGAAAGATACGAAATTAGTTCATTTAATTGACATCTAGTAAATCCACTTACCTTGATTTCGCCATCTTCTGAAAAGGTCAGACTGCCGTCGTCCTGTTCTGATTCTGACTCGGACTCGACTTCTTCTGAGGCAGTTAGTGCGAGTAGATTCAATTGTGGGACCTCTTCTTCTTCTTCGGATGAGGATTCATCCCACGTTGCTTGAAGTGCTTTCTTCTTCCTTATCCTTTTTGCTTCCTTCATGTTAGGGCATTCAGTCTTGTAGTGGCCCTTCTTCTTGCACTCGTAGCAGGTCACGTTGGCTTGCTCTTTTCATTTGCGGATTCAGCTGGTTCGTCCTTTCTTCGGCTTGTTTTTCGTCTGTTGGTTTAGTTATTCAATTCTTTGTAGTAGTTTCTTGCCAGTCGAACCAGCTTTGGTCGATCTCCTTCTTCATCTTCTATGTTTGAGTCTGAGTTAGACTCAGGTTCAGGTTGAGGCTTCTTCTTTGTTGTCCTTCCAGTTTTACTTGAAACAAAGGCAATACTTTTCTCGGCCAAATTGCAGTTAGTTTGTTCGTGTAATTCTAATTCAGAGAACAATTCATCTAATTTTATTTTTAAAAGGTCCCTTAAAACCTTGTATGCATCTACCCTAGATACCCACAAGGTATTTCTCGGGAAAGCATTTAAAGCATACCTTATTAGGTCACGGTTATCTACCTTGTGACCGATGGTGTGCTGTCCGTTCATCAGTTTCTGGATTCGAGCGTGAAGCTGAGCTACTGTTTCGTTGTCGGCCATTTTGATGGTGTACAGCTTGTTCAAGAGCAGATCTCTCTTGCTGATCCGAGTGTCTGATGTTCCATCGTGCAGCTCAATCAGTTTTCCCCACAGCTCCTTGGCACTGTTGAAAGTGCCCACCCGGTTCAGCTCCTCTTTCGTTAAGCCGCATTGAAGGGTCTGAGTCACCTTTGCATCCACTTCAATTTTTCGTTTCAGAGCGGTGTCCCACTCTGTGTAGCTTTCAGGTACTCTTTCATCATTTTTCGGGATCTCCAGTCCGGACTGGATGATTATCCACATGTCCACTTGAGTTTTCAGGTGGACCTCCATTCGACTTTTCCAATAGGAAAAGACTTCTCCACTGAAAAGAGGAGGTCTTGCTGTGCTGAATCCTTCTTGCATGGCCATTAGGTATTTTATCTGAAAAAGAGATAAGAAGAAAAAAAACTTTGTCCCAAGACTTGGTCTTGGATTAGTAGTGCGGGATAAAGAAAATTAAATATCGAGGGGTGTTGCACCAACCTCGATCAACGAGAAGAAATTCGAACGAAAAAAAATATTAGAAGAAATTCGAACGAATATTAAGAAGAAAATTTAAAGAAATCCGAAAAATTTTCAAACTGGTGGTTGCACCAAATTTGAACTTCCCCACTCTGATACCACATGTTGGATTGAGAGAACCGATAGAGGGGGGGTGAATATCGGAAAGCATTCGGATTTTAGAATTAGAGAAATTACGCAGCGGAAATTAAAGACAAACAAACACAAACACAGGTAGTTTCACTTGGTTCGAAGCCTAGGTCGACTCCTACTCCAAGGCCCACGGTCGTTGACCGTTTACTGTGGGCAATACTATAATCGCGCAAATCAATTTACAGAAGATGATTACAATAAAGGTGCAGTAAGAAAAAGACAACTCTTCGTTATCGGCGTCCGGTGTAGAATCTATTTTGAGGCAGAGGGACGTCGTCGGCGCTTGTATTTCGAGTCGGAAGGTTTCCGGAGCAGAGCGCGGGAGTAGAAGAGCGTGAATGCGTTGGAAAGCTTGTCTATTCAGAAGCCTGGGAGTCGGGGCGCCCTGGACATCGGGGGCGCCCCCCCCCCCCCACGTGTCACGCGATCCCCGATTCTCTCGGTCAACCTCTATCCCACTCGAATAGGGCTGAGGTTTGACACTGGGGGCGCCCGCGACGTTGGGGGTGCCTTGGCTGACTCCTTCAGCGCAGGCTTCTCGGCTGGATAAGGGTAATCGGCTTCGCTGGTGTAGGCGCGGGGCACCCTGGGCGCTGGGGGCGCCCCGGCCAGTAAGTAGCCGAAGCCCTTGTTGCTTCGCTTGTTTTGTGTTGGCCTTGGGGGCGCCCGGGACACTGAGGGCGCCCTGCTCAGCTACTTGCCTCTCTCCTTTGGGCATTCTGAGCTGCAGACACACGTTCCTTCGGTCCTGCATCCAGGGTTAGTCCAAAACAATATGAAGTATTAGAGTATTATGTTTATACAGCCTTAGCTGTCTTGGTTCTGACTTTAGATCTCCCAACATGGAGCCCTAGGTCGAACCGACGCCTACTGTTCCCTCTCGACGGGGAACGCGTCCTCACCTACTCCTCTCGGGAGAATGTACCTGATGCCAACCGGCTCCTCCGGTTGGACTTTTGCCTAGCGGTCCATTGCCAGGTCTTGGATACTAAGCTGTCCTTCGCCTGGTGCCTAGCATTCCTTCGCCAGGTCTTCAGTCTCAAGCTGTCCTTCGCCTGGTGCCTAGCAGTCCTTTGCTAGGGCTTCAGTACCCTGGCATTCCTTCGCCAGTGCCTAGCATTCCTTCGCCAGTGCCTAGCAGTCCTTCGCTAGGACTTTTCCTGCACACTTGAGTAGCATGTTAGAAAACAAATAAGTCTTAACTTTTGAACCCTTTGCCATTTATCAAAACATAGGTTTGACTTGGGTGCTGTCTGCACCAACAGATAATTGGCACTCCAAACACAATTATAATGATATACTCATGAATGTAGTGTTTTATGGAATTTCACTTGAGTAGTAAGGATGTTTTCATGCAATTAATGATAGTATATCCATGCTTCAAAATAAATTTACAAGTTTTGTGATAATATATATATATATATATATATATATATATATATATATATATATATTGCATGAACTGTTTAGATTGACACATAACTTGCTTATACCATGGATTGCTTAAGATGATCAGTTTTATTATTGAATTTTATGGTTCAAGCTTAAGAGGTTGTGTTTGGTCATTATGCCCTGATCTTACTGTTTGGGTGATTATCATTAATCTATGACAAGCCAATTTTGGTTAAGAACAAGATGAACACATAGCTTGAATTTATCATAAGGTGGTACAAGCATGTTTTGGGGAATTTGATCATACTTTAATCATAATGTGATATAAGCATGTTTTGGAATTTTAATCATCCATTGAAATTGACACAAACCTAATTTTGGTTAAGAACAACATGATCACATAGTCTATGATGTTTTAAGATTCATGACTTGCTTATTTTTCCACTTGACTGATATCAAACATAATGTCACCCATATGCCTAATATTAATTGGATCACTAGAATGTAGATTGGATTATCAAACTTGTTTGGAATAAACATGATCATACTTGGAACATAACTGATCATTCAAACCTGGGTTTAGTATTTCTTAATCCATAGAAATTCTTTATGTGGACACAAATCATGTTGTTTATATTGGTTAAGGGAAATGAATTTTGGTTTAATGATCAAAAGGGGTTAAAACTAATTGATTTAGGGTTTGGAAATGGTTAAGAGGTGAAACAAACAAGTTTCTGAAACTTCTCAGAATTTCTAAAATCTGGTTTCTGAAATTGCAAGCTAAGAAAGTTTCTGTGTTGATCCTGATCGGTCCACCGACCGATCAGGACTCACCCTGATCGGTCTGGTGAGCGATCAGACGTCGTTCTGATCGGACTGGTGACCGATCAGGTCAATGCTGATCAGTGAACTCCTAAATCGTTCCCAATGGTGTAAGACTACCCCTCAGTCCAATCACCTGATCATACTGATACAAACAAATCTGATACAAACTGATTACGATTGAAATATATTTGATCACCCATTGGTACAAACCTGGTACTAAGGGAGCACAAATTTGTTCAAATGGTAAAATATGGGTAGAAATTTTTAAGACCCTTGATTCTCAGAAATGTTTCTGAAACGTCAAGTGTTAAAATGAGGTTTAGCTAATCATACTTAGAACGAAACTTAATTTGATACAAACCTATGTTGGAATGTTCAAATTCATAAGAAAGGGTTTGTTGAGTCATGACTCTTGCTCTTAATGTCGTGTTTCAGAAATTTTTCTGAAACGTCGAATATCAATACAGTCTACACCCGTGTTTTGGAATGCAAATTGTTAATGCAGTCTGGTCAGGAACGTATCAGAGTTTTAGGAATTTTTCTAAAATCTGATCGGTACCCAGACTAATCAAAAATTCTTCTGTATCAAGTAATCAACAACCCTGATCGGTCACGGAGACCACTCAGGATTATGTGTCGGATACAGCTGCATTCCTTACTTATCATATGAAACATATACATGTTTGACCATGATATATTTCTGTGTCGGACTGAGCCTATCCTGATCGGTCTGGTGACCGATCAGGGTTCACTCTGATCGGTCTGGTGACCGATCAGAAGCTGAACTTTAATTTGAAATGCATGTCAGATGCTCTGATCGCGTCTGTTTTCTCTGTGCTTTCTCTGATACACTATTATTTCCTTATGATATGTTTTGCTAAGCGTCTGATTGAGTGTGCAGGTGATAGGGATATATTCAAAGACTCAAGGAGGGTCAAAGGGAGACTTTCCAGTGAGCAGGTTTGGATGCTTTCGTTTCTCAGGTCTCAACGGACGCTGGCGCTGCTGGAAGCTAACCTGGGGCTCGACTGGGGCTCAGTTGAGGAGAGATCATGGAGTCCAGGAGAGGTTAGGTAGCTGGGATGTGCAGATGAGTAGCTGGGAGCTGCAGAGGAGGGTCTGGCGACAGGAGCAGCAGGTTAAGTGGCTGGCGATGAAGAGAAGAGAAGGAGTCTCTGTGTGCGATATCTTCTTGCTTTAGCTACAACTGAGAAGGGAGGTTGCTATTACACATCTTCTGATCCTTGATGCAACCTGTTGAGACATTGCATACTTGAGCGCTTGGAAGAAGAAACAAGGAGCTCGACATGTCCATCAGCGAGAAGACACGAAGAGGGAGTTCTTCGTGAGATCTGTGCTGAGTGGAGCTCGGTGAGGAGTTCGCTTGTGTTCTTTCTGTCCTAAGTGCTCTGTAAGCTTCCTTGGTATTTCATTGTGCTTAGTTTCATAAACACTGATTGAAACACTGTGGAGAGGATACTCCACCGAGAAGGAGGTTGCATTCTATCCGGATTTCCGGGGCTTGACCTGTCGACGATCAAGGGATCGCCCACCTCACGGGCACGCCAAGGAGTAGGGGCAAGTTATCCCCGAACCTTGTAAATCCTCCTTGTTTGCGTTTTAGGTTTGCTTTTCATTTCTGCATTTATACTCTATTTTGTTGTTTGCTTCCGCTGTCTAACCCTTGAAGTGCAGAAAACCTAATAGCAGCAAGAATTAGTGTTTGACTATATTCACCCCCCCCCTCTCTAGCCATCCAAGCACCAACATCTAGATCCTTAACTGTGAAGGTTTAAGAAGGAACCTCTACTCAAGTTGAAAAACTTGAGAAAGAGAACTCCTTATTGAAAACTCAAGTCAAGGACCTTAGAGCAGCTTTGGAGCGATTCACTACGGGTTCCAAGGGCCTTGATATGATCTTTGGAAAATTGAAGTCCGTTCTAAATCGATCCGGGTTAGGGTATCGAACTAAGGCTAGACAAAGGTCATATAATGTTGTACTGAATCAGTCTAAACCTAAAGATCAGGCATGGGTACCCAAACTTTGTCTGAACAACCAAGCTGGACCAAACCAGTATTGGATCCCCTAGGACAAGATTCATATCTTCCATAATCATTACCGTGGCTTTAGTCCAGGGGGAGCAAACTTAAAAACCATTTTTATAGTGAAATAATCTTTTTTTACTGTAAAATTGCATGATTGCTTGTTTATTTATTTTCTGCAATTTACCATGCTTAGACATAGGACTGGTTAGATTAAGGACTAAACCGATTAATTGAAATTTGAACAACATAGTATTGGGTGGCGGTGAGATGATATTACGTTAGGGAAGCCTTTTCTAATAAGGTCAAGTATACTCTACATGATCAATTTAGACTAGTGAAACTAGCCGAAGCTACCGATCCAAGACCCAAACTAGTTAGACCAGAATTTCTCAAAAAGTAATCTTGAAAATGAAATTTCACTAAAAGGCTTTGTCAAGGAAAGGGTTGATGATCCAATAAGGCTACGGCCAAAGAAGGTCTTGTGCCTCGCTAAGACCTGGAAGCTAATTTTTGAAATTCAAATTCAATTTACTCTTTTTCAAATTCGAATCTAACACAAATTTTCAATTAATCTTAGATTCAAATATTTCTTTTTCAAAATAAATTTAAAATCATAATTAATTGGTTTTTCAAAATTAATTTAACTTTTCAAAACTAATCATAGTTTTTCAAAATAACTTCTTACCTCTATTCAAAACCTGTCTCACAAAAACCCATAAGGTTAACGTGATTGATAACCGTATACTGGGAGAGATAAGTTAGGACTTAACTAAAATTTGGTTTCTGTGATGTGATCAAATAAAAACATTGAATTCAGAGTTGAATTGACTTGATTGTTGGTTGGTCATTAGAGTCAAACCTGGTCAAATAATTAAACTAGTCAATGGTCACACAGCGGTCAACTCGGGCGCCCGTGACCCCTCGGGCCCCCCCCCCTCCCTTTCTCTTCGACCAAGGCAGCAAAAGCTGTCAACACTCCCATCTAACCTGGGCGCTCGTGTCCTATCGGGCGCCTAGGCCTTTATGTCAATTCGAAGCAGCAAAAGCTGCCACACATGGCAGCTGACTCCAGGCGCCCGGATCCTCACAGGCGCCCACAAGGACAGTGTCAAAATCGAAAAAAGCTATCTTTGGCAGCTTAAGCCTAACTTTAGGTGCCCGATCCCTCCCGGGCGCCCGAATATCCTCTATAAAAGGCCATCGAGACATCATTCACTTGCCACACCAAAACAAACTCTCTTCTCTAACTCTTCTCCTCCCAAGGTGCCCGAATGACTCTATCGTGCCCTTGAACGCTCCACTTCAACCATGCCTCCCCGGATGGCTACCCGGTATCAATTTTTCATGCACTTTTTTCCTTTTAGATATTTCGCTAAATTCATGTTCCTTATTATGTTAGAAAACGCAGTATTATTCAATCCAACCCCGGGCCCGAGCCTAGCCCTGACCCTAGGTTTCCGACCCTAGAACTATTCAATAAGTTTGCTAGGACAACCTATAAACCCATCAAGACAAGCTTCTTGAATAGGCAGTTTTTCACTCAAACCTGTCCAGTAGCTATGGACGTTATGAACTTCTATCAACTTGATCGACTTATTTTCTACACTCATCTTGTAAATACGACCATATGTGTAGAATTTTATAACAACTTAGTAAGACAAGATGATCTTAGCTATATCACCACTGTGCAAGGAATGCCCTTGACTATCACGCCCTTGTTGTTTAACAGATTTCTTGGACTGCGACCTTCCTAGTCCACATTCTGCTGTTACCCTCCTAGAGATCCTCCCTTTGCTCCTCCCTACTCCCATGTTGATCTGGACACCCTTTATTCATACTTCTATAGAACTGCCAGAAACCCCCTGGTTAGTCAGTTTCAATCAATAGATCTCCAGGTCCAGGACTACACTCTTTATAGAGTTCTAGTCCGTTGTATTCTTCCCTTGACCACCAGGGATGTCGCGACCATGCGACCATTCCATACCTTCTTGTTGAATGCGTTGATCCATCACTTAGACATAGACATTGGACTTCACATATACCACACCATTCTACATGCATCCAGTGTCAATACTCAGGATCGGGTATGCACCCCTTACTGCCACATCATCACCTCTCTTCTTCATCACCACGGTCGCGACATTACCGACGGAGAGATGACCTCGATGACTGAGTTTGATGAGATTGGGTATAGAAACTTTTCCCTAGCGGGCATAGATGTTTCGGGTACCGAGCTTTTATCATGGAGACGTCAGCGAGCTAGAGTCCAGATCGATTCCGATGAGGAGGTAGAAGTCGACATTGCAGATCTCGCTGCCATGATTCGAGAGCAGATGGACGAGCCCCCACCTCCGACGACTGACGAGAGACTAGCACTACATCAGACAGAGGTCCACAGCCTCAGGCATGAAATAGAGGCCAATCACATAGAGTATATGGAGGCAAATGAGGCCCGTTACACTGAGTATATGAATACCCTCAGAGCCGATCGAGAGACTAACGACGCACGATAGTATGAAATGATGTCGTTATTCCGATCCTGGCAGCCCAGCTCATCTGATCATCCTGGCCCTTCCTCTTAGTCTACATTGATGTTTTTAGTTGTTCTATTGACTATTTGACTACCCCTACTCAGTAGGGTTGACATGTATTTGACTATGATTTTACCTTACTGGTCCTACTTGTTAAGGCAATCGACCCTTAAATGATTGGAAGATCATGATTTTGATGTGTGGGCAAACATGTTTATATAAGGTTAGATTGTAATGTTGTATTTGATGTGTGTGATTGAGTTTGTAGGACTTGGAGAATCACACATGGTGGACTTATTCGAGGGACGAGAGCCGAGGGAGGAGAGTTCCAAGGGCAAGCCGGGAAGTGGACTTCAAGGGCATACGTGAAGGGTGGCATGGAGGCAAGCCAAGGGAAGGCTTGCGTGCGCATCCGAGGGACGATAGCCAGAGGAAGAGGACTTCAAAGGGGTGAGCCAAGGGAGCAGACCTGAAGGCACACGCGAAGGAGAAGGTCCAGAGTAGCTGGAGCTGAGCTGTGAGGGAGGGCAGTCGACTGGCCTTGGGGCAGTCGACTGCCAAAACCCACAGAAAGTTTACGGCCTCGGACCAATCGACTGGCATTTGGGCAGTCGACTGGTGTACCCCCGAAACTAGCCGTTGGCTAGCAATTAATGCTAGGCCAGTCGACTGCCCCAGGGGCAGTCAACTGGTGCGGGCTAGACAGATTGCGAATCTGTCCTGTTCACCTATAAAAGGAGCATGTTTTGTACGTGTACGGTATGGTTCCGTACAGTAACGAAGTGCTGCCCAACTGTAGAGTGATTTTTGCTTCCTCTATCGTATTTCTGCATCTGTAAAGAGGAAGATCTTGTTGTAATGGTTTCTCCACCTCAAGGAGACTTTTCGATAGTGAAAAGTGGTGCTCGCAGCGTGGATCCTTGGACTAGTCACCCATCCGGGTGGATACCAAGTAACCGATAAGTGTTAGCATTGTTTCTAATTCTTTTACATATTATTTCTGCTGCGCTAACAATTCTGTAGAGATCCAAGATCCGAAAAAGTGCATTCACCCCCCTTCTGCACGCCTAAACGATCCTTCAGTTGGTATCAGAGCGAAGTGCGTTTTGGAAGATCTATCAATCAACCAGAACAAATTGTAATGGCGTTTCAAGAGGGATACTCCACCGCACGACCTCCGTTCTTCGACGGGAACGACTTCGCCTACTGGAAAGGTCGAATGCAATACTACCTTATGAATGACATAGAAAATTGGATAAGTGTTGCAGATGGCTTCGAGGCGCCCGTCGATGAAAGAGGAGACCCAACACCAATGAGATCATGGTCGATGGAGGTAATGAAAAGGGCGCAGTCTAATGCCAAGGCCACCACCACATTGCAATGCGGGCTCTCGAAGGAGCAACTAAACAAGGCGGGGCCATTCAAGAGCGCCAAGGAACTATGGGACAAGTTGGTTGAACTGAACGAGGGGTCCAACGAGTCCAGAAGAGCCAAGAAGGACCTACTAGTGGCCCAACTGCAATCCCTCTCCATGAAGAGCAACGAAACCGTCAGCCAGCTATATGGAAGGGTAAAAGAAGTGATAAATGAGCTCCATGTGATTGGAGAGAAGATAGAAAATTGAGACATCGTCAGGTACGTTCTACAAGCATTCCCGAGGACCACCATGTGGGCATCCATGGTTGATGCTTACAAGGTATCAAGGGACTTATCATTAGTAAAATTAGACGATTTATTTTTGTGAATTTGAGCTGCACGAGCATGCTAACATTACGGCTAAAGAGAAAGGTATTGCTTTTATTGCAGAAAAGGAGAAGAAGAGGAGGAAGGAGAAGAAGAAGGTGGTCTATTCATCTTCATCAGATTCAGAGGAGTCAAGCACCTCTATGGATAGTGACCAAGAGGCCTTCATGGTAAGGAAATTTCGTAGAGCATTTAAAAGTTTATCTAACAAATCCTATGCTAGAAAAGGGGCCAAAGGTAAGGGTAAGGCCAAAGACATAATTTGCTACAACTGCCACCAAGAGGGGCATATGAAGAATGAGTTCCCTCAACTGAAGAAAAGGGATGACAAGAAGGAAGAGAAGAAGAAGAGTGACAAGAAGAGATTAAAGGGAAAGGAGAAGGGTGCCACCAACCTCAAGGCAACTTGGGATGATTCTTCATCCTCAGAGGAAGAAGAAGAGCAAGTCTCCCACTTTGCTCTTATAGCACAAGATCACTCAGACTCATCGGATGATGAACGAAGCTCAAGTAGTGAGGTATACCACTTACCCTCCTCTACTTTAGTGAAAATAATTTCTAGCACGAACATGGACTTAACTAAGGCTAGAAGTAAAGTTAAGGATCTAAATGAATAAATTGTCATGCTTAGAGTAGAAGCTACTAGACTTAAAGATTTGCATGCTAGTTCTACCTCTTCACATGTTTCACACCTTGAAAATGAAAATAAGGAATTAAGGAAACAGGTAGATGACCTCACGAAGGCCCTTAGAAAATTCTAAGTGGGATCTAGTAACCTAGATATAATCATCAACAGTCAAAGGGTTGTATATAACAAGGTCGGGTTGGGTTATAGGCCTAAGACAAAGGAGGTTGCATTTGTTTCACTTACCGGTAGGATCGGTGCATCTAGGAGACTAGGAGCTAGGGGAACCACAAAGAAGACATGAGTACCTAAGAGATTTCTAAATGATACTTATGGATCAAAGATATGGGTACCAAAAGAGTATGTTTTCCATGTTGTTTAGGTAAAGGTGAAGGAGGCCCCAACTATGTGGATAGTAGATAGTGGATGCTCAAGACACATGACCAGAGATGTGAGCAAGTTCACCATTATTAGCTACCTAAGAGAAGGGACCGTTTCCTTTGGGAATAGTGGAAAGTTGAGAATCATTGGTAGGGGCACAATTGAGGTATCTCCTACTATTTCCATACATAAGATACTTTTAATCAAAGATATGAAATTTAACTTATTAAGTGTGAGTCAATTATGTGATGTCGATTTTAGAGTAGAATTTCATGCTAAGAAATGTATAATAAGGCAAAGTGAATCAAATATTATCATCTTAGAAGGGTTTAGAGAGGCAAATTTATATTATCTTGATCTATCTTATGCTACTAACAATGTTGCTAAGTGTCTCATGTCTAAAGAAGAAGAAGGGTGGTTGTGGCACCGGAGACTTGGACATGTTAACATGAGGAGCATTGCAAGAGTGACCAAGGAAAAATTGGTGAAGGGGCTCCCAATGCTCAAGTACGAGAAGAACAAGTTGTGTGATGCATGCCAAGAGGGTAAGCAATCAAAGTCATCACACAAAGGTAAAACCCTAATCACTACCTCTTTGCCTCTAGAACTTTTGCACATAGATTTATTTGATTATCATAGTACTCCCTCACTTGTAGGGAGTAAGTATTGCTTAGTAATAGTAGATAACTTTTCTAGGTTTACATGGGTCTACTTCTTGAAACATAAGGATGACACCCTAGAGATCTTTATAGGATTTAGTAAAAGGGTAGAAAACGAAAAGAACATGAAAATAAACCGAATTAGGAGTGACCATGGTGGGGAGTTCCAAAATGCTAGCTTCACACAATTTTGTATTAAAAATGGGTAGAAGCATGAGTTTTCATGCCCAAGGACTCCTCAACATAATGGGGTAGTTGAGAGAAGGAATCGAGCCCTACAAGAAGCTGCTAGGACTATGCTTATTGCATACTCCCTTCCTAGCTATTTCTGGGCCGAAGCGGTTAACACCGCCTGCTATATTCAAAACCAGGTGTTGGTACATAGGTTTCTAGGAAAAACACCCTTTGAATTGTGGAATGGAAGGGTACCACAAGTCCATTATTTTAGAGTGTTTGGATGTAAAGTCTACATCTTGAATACCAAAGACGACCTAAGGAAGTTTGAGTCAAAAGCCGATGAAAGAATTCTAGTAGGGTACTCCTTGACTAGTAGAGGCTATAGAGTTTACAACAAGAGGACAAAAGTAATTGAGGAGTCCTCAAATGTTAAGTTTGATGAAACAATTAGTACCTACCCTAGGAAGGCTTCAATTGATAAAGACATAGAGGAGGTTCAGCCCCTTGCCCAAAGAATCCAAGACCTACATTTGGAGGGAAATGATCAAGGGGGAGTAAGAAGTACCCTAGAGGATGAGGAAGAAGGAGTAAATGAACCTACAACCTCTAGGCCCTTGAGACATCACCATGATCACCCCATTGATCAAATAGTTGGTGATATCACTCAAGGAGTAAGGACTAGATCATACTTTAGGGATCAAACTAGTCAAATAGCTCTAATCTCCCAATTAGAACCCAAGACCATTGATGAAGCATTGAGAGATGTTGATTGGGTCTTAGCCATGCAAGAAGAGCTAAATCAATTTGAGAGAAGTGAAGATTGGGAGTTAGTTCCTAGGCCCAATGATTGCACTATTGTAACCACTAGATGGGTCTTTAGGAACAAACTAGATGACCAAGGTAAAATCACTAGGAACAAGGCTAGATTAGTAGCTAGGGGGTTTAACCAAGTTGAGGGACTAGATTATGATGAAACTTATGCCCCCGTAGCTAGGTTAGAATCAATTATAATTCTACTAGCCTATGCCGCTCACATGGGTTTCACACTCCACCAAATGGATGTGAAGTCGGCATTCCTTAATGGGATCATTAAGGAAGAGATTTATGTAGAACAACCCCCCGGGTTTGAGGACCCTAACTATCCAAGACACGTGTTCAAATTAAAAAAAGCCTTATATGGATTGAAACAAGCTCCCCGAGCTTGGTATGAAAGGCTTTCCTCATTTCTATTGTCTAAGGGGTTTAGGAGAGGAATAATTGACCCTACATTGTTCCTAAAATCTAAGGATAAGGAAATTTTTGTTGCCCAAGTCTATGTAGACGATATCTGTTAGTAATATGAGAGAAGTGTCCTAAGGCAATCGCCTTATGATTGTAATCATTTACTTTAATAAATGAATATTCACTATTTGAGTGTACATGTTTGTGTATTTGATTGAGATCTTAAACTCATTCACTGAATGTCCGTAATACAATTCACAGCATGAGAAAATTTGTGATGAATTCACAACTAGTGATTATCTCAACATGTGCAATTGTCAAGTATTGAAATTGTCCCTAGTCGATGAATTGATAAATACGGACACTATCAATTCTGTTGAGACTAGCATGGGTTATTCTCTAATCAGCTGATTCTCACTGGCTGGTGACATTGGGATGTCCGGAGATAAACATGAATGCTAGTTAAGGGAACTAATTCATTGGAGTGACTGGCTGTAAAACTTCATATGGTAGTCTACATATAGACATGTCAGTGAAGTTCTTACTGCAGCTTAAGTGCAATGTTCCTTTGACTTGCGGTGTTCAAGTCATCTTGGTCATGGAGACTTATACTTTGACATCTTAAGCAAGCATCTCCAAGGAGGTGTGGACCCAGGATGGCTGGGTATAAGCCGAAGTGCCCGAAGATGTTTGAACAGCCTACAAAGGATTCACCACTCCTTGCGAGGAGATGTATACCCAAGGCCTATCGTCGGATTGTTACTCGAAGCCTCTGGCCAGAGCATGACATGTTCAGAGTATGAATCTCTTAAATACATGAGAGTAATTAGAATCCGTAAGGACGAGAGAACGTTACTTGGGCTAGGTGTGACGTAGTCAGCCTAGTGGGGACTGACACACATAGACCATGTCCTGAACCAAGTGGGTATAAGATGGTGAAGGGAATGAGGCACGATTCATTAGAGCTGCTGAAGGGTTTCAGAATAATTTTTGAGGTCAACCGTTGATCTTTCGATTAATTGGGGATCATGATGTACTACTAGGTGTCACTCATGATCATTCTATAATTGATGAATTATAGACGGCCAATATAAATCGAAAGCCTATTTAGTCACACGCACTACGAGTAATCCGAGGGATTTAAAACGAGTTGAAAATTAGATTTTCCGATCAAGAGAGATAAGTTGAATCTGAATTTTTCAGAGACGCATCGGAAGCATAAAATGGCTAAGTCTTTTGAAGACTTATTGAACGAATTAAATGAGTTTAATTCATATGGTCTTGGCTTGGGTTTGGCCTACCAAAGAGGGTCCCCACCCTCTTTGTTTGGCCAGCCACAACAAAAGGGGAAAACTAAATTTTGGTACAAATTATAAAATAAATCGAGCGTCGATTGTTTTATAAAATTATGGATAAAGAAATTTATATAAAGAAATTTATATATAAAAAAATTTATATAAAGATATTTAATTTTCATGAAAATTAAAATGAACCATGGATTGGTTTATTTAATTTTATAAAATCAATAATAGATTGATTTACCATGATAAAGAAATTTATATAAAGAAATTTCTTTCCATAAGAAAAGGGAGACATGGTTGTTTTTATCATAAATTAAATTATGATAAAACTTGGCAAGATGGAATAATTCATAAAAAAATTCATATGATAAATTTCTTATGAAAATTTATTCCATAAAAAGGAGACTTGACGGTTGAGAGGCTACAATATAAAGGAACCAAAGCAAGGCTTGATTCTTAATCTAAGAGATCTAGAAATAAGCCCTCTCTCCCTCTCCTTCTCTCCTTCTCCCTCCTCTAGTGCCGCCTGCCCTAAATGGAGGACCCCTTTGTTGCCGTAAGCTTCATCCACCAAGCAGCTGTCGAAGAAGAAGAAGAAGCGGGCGCAACTTCTTCCTTCCTCCCGGAATCTTGATTCCGTTCTTCGTTTGGTGGTTAGTCTTCCCATCTCTCTCTTGGTATTCTTGTCGTGCCTTTGGAGAATCTAGTAGTTCTTGTCGACACAAAACTCGTGGCTTTGCGAAGTCATCCCGAAGAAAACTCGGCGTGGATGCGAATAGAGGCGGAGCTTCCAAGGGACGCTACGGTTGGATCTCGTCCCTTTCTTCGAGTTACTCGAGGTAACAAGTAAATTAGTTTATGTTTCTGCAAAATTTTAAATATATGATCATGTCCACACAACATAAGGTTGCATGATAGATGTGTGGTTAAATAATTTGAGAAATTATTTATCTTAAATCTTCCGCTGCACGTAATTAAATTTAAAATTATGAACCCGCATCCATGTCAACATGCACCCGGTCCCAACACTGGTATCAGAGCCGGTTAGTGTTCGACATAATCATATAATTGTTTTGCGGAAAACTTTTTCTTGATCTAAATTTTGAAAAAATTTCCAATTATAGAAACTTTCCAATTATGATAAATTTTAGATTTAGGAATTTCAAAGTTTGGAAATCCTCATGAAATTTCACAAACATTTGAAATATCCTAGTTTCTGAAATTTTATGATAATTGTGAAAACTTCACATTTTTGGAAACTTTCCAATTTTGGAAATTTTCTATTTTGAAAATTTTCCAATTTTGGAAATATGTAAGTTTTCATTGTACCAGAAACTTACAATTATTCTAAAAACCTATTAAGGAAATCTCGCAATTTTTGGGCACTTTCTTTCAAGAAAGTCTAGACAAATTTATGGATCATTAATGACAATTAAATTCGAATTGGTTTTAAATTATTAACAAAATTCTTTACTTTGGGCAGCCACCCAAATTAAAGTTAGTTGTTATAATTTAATTTCCCATTTTGAATAGAATTGTCATGTTTAATTTGGCTACGCCTCGGCAAGCGGGCCAAATTAGATTTACAACAAATTTCTTTTCTTTGGATATCTAAGCCTCGGGGAGCCACCCAAAGAAAATAATTTGTTGTAATTAATTAGTCCATAAATAAAATATGTAATCAAATCTTGGAAATTTTGAGGTGATTCTCAAACTATAATTTCCTTATTTGATTTAAGAGGTGATGCTCTTACATATTATTGTCTCCAAAATTAATTAGGAAAATTGTTTCCTATAGAGTTTTCTTAAATAAGATTTTCATAAAAATAATATGTGATTGAATTAAGGGAATCTGTCTCTTAATTTAATAAGATTTGATTTAGAGAAATCGAAGTCTTAAACATATTATTTCCGAAATTGATTATGACAATTTAGGAAATTGTTTCCCAAATCAATTCCTTGAATAAAGTATGAAATTGGAATTAGGAAATCCGGTTCCTAATTCAATTAATGAGACTTGATAAATTAAGTCACATACATACTTTATTAAGGAAATCGTTAGTACATGACATAGTTATATGTCATGAATGTGCTTAGAAAGAAAAGGATGAGACCCAAAACCCCTTACAAAATATTAAGGCCAACACCTTCCATTAATATGGTTAGAACCGGAGTTTTATTTCTCGTTTGGGTTGATGGACACATCCATGCCCGGCTTGAACCTCGATATGTTCAAACCATGGAATTAGTTTATGATTAATATAGTTAGAGTCAGAGGTCAATCCTTAGTTTTGGTTGTTGGACACATCCAAGCCTGACTAAATGGTTGAATGAGCTCCAACCATATTAAAGAGAGGTGTAGTTGGGTGCTATGTATATTGTTGCATACTTGTTAATGAGTTAATAACCCAATTATTTATACAAACATTCAATTAGTTGATAGCATAAAGTGATAGTTATATATATGTGATATGTAATCGGTATAATTACCTACCTTCATAGCTAAGAATAACTTGATGGCCACAGCCATGGTTGTTCTTATCTATGGTTGGATATCAACCTATTTGGAGATGTTCCTACGATCTCCCGAATTGATAAAAAGGGTTATTCAATTCGAAAAATAAATAGGATTTAATTAATGTATGTTGATGCATTCTTTATCATTCTTCTCACATAAGCTCAATTTGTATTTCTAGGATAATCACATGATCATGTCTTCTCTGAATTTGCGTTCCATTTTGGACACCAATAAGCTGACTGGGCCAAACTTCATGGACTGGCTTCGAAACCTGAGGATAGTCCTCAAGGCAGAAAAGCTTGCTTATGTCCTTGAAGATCAACTTCCCAACCGTCCTCCAGAAGATGCAACTCCAGACCAGTTAGTGGCCTATCAGAAACATGTGACCGATTCTGAACTTGCGAGTTGCATCATGCTAGCCGCTATGGTACCTGAGCTGCAAAAGCAGCATGAGCATATGGATGCTTATACCATCATCTTCCATCTTCATGAGTTATTTGACGAGCAGGCGAGATCCGAAAGGTTCGAGGTCTCCAGACTCCTCTTCACCTCTAAGATGCAGGAAGGCACTTCTGTCTCACAGTTTGTGTTGAAGATGTTGGGGTACATTGAGCGACTGGGCACACTCGGTTTTGCAATGGATCATGAACTAATATTGACTTAATTTTGCATTGTTTGCCCAAAAGTTATTCACAATTTGTGATGAACTATCGGATGAACAAGCTGGAGACTACCATTCCTGAGTTGCTCAACCTGCTGAAGACTATAGAGCCTTCTGTGAAGCAGGATCAGAAGACGGTACTGTTAGTTGGTTCCTCGAAGAAAGGTTCTAAGAGGAAGGCCAAAGAACAGAATAAGGGAAAGAAGAAAAAGGCCAAAAAGACTGAAAAGACCCCAAAAGGCACTTGCCATCACTGTGGCAAGGAGGGTCATTGGCGAAGAAACTGCAAGGTTTATCTTGAGTCCTTGAAGAAGAAGGCATCCGATGCCCCATCCTCTTCAGGTATCTTCGTTATTGAATGTCACTCTATTTCCTCAAACACCTGGGTACTTGATACTGGGTGTAGCTCACATATATGTAATGACATACAGGGGCTAAGGAATAGAAGAAGACTCGTCAAGGGAGAAGCGAATTTGCGAGTTGGAAATGGAGCAAAGATTGCTGCTGTTGCCATCGGAACATATTTGCTAAAGCTCCCTGCTGGACGTGTCTTAGAATTGGATAATTGTTATTTTGTTCCTTCGTTAATAAAGAACATTGTATCTATTTCATGCTTGAATGAAAAGGGTTATCATTTAACTTTTAGTAACAATTGTTGTTACATAACTTTAAATGGTGTTCTTTATGGGACCGGAACTTTATGCAATGGTATCTACACGTTAGATTTATCCGGTGACATTTTCAATATCGAAGTTAACAACAAAGTGCTCGAATAGATAATCAAATAGACTCTATACGTGGCATTGTCGTCTTGGCCATTAAGTAAGAAACGCATGACCAAATTACACCGATGTGGAATTCTGGAATCATTTGAACCCGGTTCATTTGATACATGCGAATCATGCTTAAAAGGCAAGATGACCAAATTACCTTTTCCGGAAAAGGTAATCCAGTGGGAGAATTGCTTGGTCTAATACATACTGATGTATGTGGACCAATGTCAACTCTTGCACAAGGAGGCTATAGCTACTTCATTACCTTTATCGATGATCACTCACGATTCGGGTATGTGTTCTTAATGAAACACAAATCTGAAACTTTTGAGAAATTCAAAG
>JAGFNQ010002061.1:0-52004 GCA_024364735.1 Boesenbergia rotunda | reverse complement strand
TCCCGATGTATCGTATGCTTTGAGCGTCACAAGCTGATACCAGTCGGATCCAGGAATGGATCATTGGGCGGCTGTCAAGACAATCCTTAAGTACTTAAGAAGAACTAAGGATGTGTTCCTAATATATGGAGAAGGAGATATGGTAATACGTGGGTATACAGATGCCAGTTTCCAGACGGATAAGGATGACTCCAAATCTCAGTCTGGATACGTGTTTACTTTGAATGGAGGCGCAGTAAGTTGGAAAAGTTCCAAACAAGACACCGTAGCGGATTCTACCACGGAAGAGGAATATATCGCAGCTTCGGAAGCAGCAAAGGAAGCAGTCTGGATCAAGAAGTTTGTCTCCGAACTTGGCGTGGTTCCAACCATTGATGAAGCAATGCCGGTTTACTGCGACAACAATGGAGCTATTGCACAAGCAAAGGAACCAAGGTCTCATCAGCGATCCAAACACGTGCTTCGCCGCTATCATCTGATAAGAGAGATTATAAGTAGGAATGATATACAAATTGAGAAAATTCCCATTGAAAGAAATTTAGCGGATCCTTTAACTAAGGCCTTGCCTCAGAGCAAGTTTGAGGGTCATGTTAGAGCCTGTGGTATTGGATACCGTAGCGATTGGCATTAGGCCAAGTGGGAGTTTGTTAGTGATATGAGAGAAGTGTCCTAAGGCAATCGCCTTATGATTGTAAACATTCATTTTATTAAATGATAATTCACTATTTGAGTATACATGTTTGTGTATTAGATTGGGATCTTAAACTCATCTACTGAATGTCCGCAATACAATTCACAACATAAGAGAATTTGTGATAGGATCACAACTAGTGATTATCTCTAAATGTGCAATTGTGAAGTATTGAAAATATCCCTAGTCGATGAATTGATAAAAACGAACATTATCAATTCTGTTGAGACTAGCATGGGTTATTCTCTAATCAGCTGATTCTCACTGGCTAGTGACATTGGGATGTCCGGAGATAAACATGGATGCTAGTTAAGGGAACTAGTTCATTGGAGTGACTAGCTATAAAACTTCATATGGTAATCTATATAGATATGTCAATGAAGTTCTTACTGCAGCTTAAGTGCGATGTTCCTTTGACTTGCGGTGTTCAAGTCATCTTGGTCATGGAGACTTATACTTTAACATCATAAGCAAGCATCTCCAAGGAGGTGTGGACCCAGGATGATTGGGTATAAGCCGAAGTGCCCGAAGATGTTTTGAACAGCCTACAAAGGATTCACCACTCCTTGCGAGGAGATGTATACCCAGGCCTATCGTCGGATTGTTACTCAAAGCCTCTGGCCAGAGCATATCATGTTTAGAGTATTAGTCTCTTAAATACATGAGAGTAATTAGAAATCCAAAGGACGAGAAAGACACTACTTGGGCTAGGTGTGACGTAGTCAGTCTAGTGGGGATTGACACAAACAGACCATGTCCTGAACCAAGTGGGTATAAGATGGTGAAGGGAATGGGGCACGATTCATTAGAGTTGCTGAAGGGTTTCAGAATTACTTCTGAGGTCAACCGTTGATCTTTCGATTAATTGGGGGTCATGATGTACTACTAGGTGCCACTCATGATCGTTCTATAATTAGTTGATTATAGACGGCCAACATAAATCGAAAGTCTATTTAGTCACACGCACTACGACTAATCTGAGGGATTTAAAACGAGTTGATAATTGAATTTTCTGATCAAGAGAAATAAGACGAATCTGAGTTAATCAGAGGCGCAAAGGAAGCTTAAAATGGCTAAGTCTTTTGAAGGCTTATTGGGCGAATTAAATGAGTTTAATTCGCGATGGGTTCGGCTTAGTTTGGTCGGCCAAAGAGGGTGCCAACCCTCTTTGGTTTGGTCGGCCAAAGCAATGAGGAGAAACCAATTTATTTGGTTTAATTAATAAAATAAATCTAACGCGATTTGTTTTATAAATTATGGATAGATAAATTTGTATAAAGAAATTTATATAAAGAAATTTATAGAAATTTATTCTTTTATGGAAATTAAAATGATCCATGGAATGGTTTATTTTAATTTTATAAAATCAATTATGAATTGATTTTTCCATAATAAAGAAAATTTATAAATTTCTTGTAAAATTTATTCCATAATAAAAGGAGAGATGTATTTGTTTTATTATAAATTTAGTTATAATAAAACTTGGCTTAAACGGAATAATTTATAAGAAAATTTATAGGATAAATTTCTTATGAAAAATTCCGTTAAAAGGGAGACTTGGCAAGGGAGAGAATACTATATAAAGGAACCAATGCTAGGCTTGAATTCCTTAATAGAGTAATCAAGAGATTAACTATCTCCCTCTCTCTCTCTCTTAATCTCTCCCTCTCCTTCTCCTTTCCTCCTAGGGCCGGCGCCCTCCTCTACTTGCTAGGGCCGGCGCACATCCACCCTAGGGCCGGTGCACCACCCTCCCTTGAGGTTGCCGTGGGTCATCATCACCAAGGAGAAGCCAACCAAGAAGAAGAAGAAGCGGATCGCAACTCCTTCCTTCCCGGAATTTAGATTCCGTTTCTTGGTGGTTAGTTTCCTTTCTTCTCTCTTGATCTTCTAGTTGTGCCTTTAGAGAATCTAGTACTTCTCATCGTCACAAAACTCGTGACTTTGCGAAGTCATCCCGAAGAGAACTCGGCGTGGACGCGAATAGAGGCGGAGCTTCCAAGGGACACTACGGTTGGATCTCGTCCCTTACTTCGAGTTACGCGAGGTATTGAGTAAATTAGTTTACTTTCTGCAAAATTTTAATTTATGATCATGTCCACACATCATAAGGTTGCATGCTAGATATGTGGTTAAAATAATTTGAGAAATTATTTATGCTAATTCTTCCGCTGCACGTAATTAAATTTCAAAATTACGAACCCGTATCCATGTCAACATGCACCCGGTCCCAACATAGCGTAGAACTCTTTGCACATGTCAACATTGACATAGTGTTGACAATAGACCACTTGCTCTAGCCTAAAGTAGGTGATCATCTCTACAATATGGGGGGGCATTCTCTTGAAAATACGTTCGGTTAAGATACCGACAATTCATTACTACAAAGTCGCTCTTTGCAAATCTTTACCGGCATTACTCGGAACAAAAGCGAGGTGCCTCAGAATCTACATGGCCTTGTTGAGTTGACCCCTCACCCATTCTCCTCTTTTGTGCAACTCTAAAATGTAAAACACCCATGCATGTACCAAAAGTCACCCCACACAGAAGGAAAACAAGAAAAACATGCAAAAAAAAAGGAGATAGTTAGTTACAAATCATAACCTAAATGTGAACAATAAACCATACAAGTCGTTACCTTTTACCTGCTCGTTGCATGGTGAATATTGATGGATATTGACTTGTAAAGAGAGGTTTCTTCAACCCTAGACTTAGATCTGAGGTAGAGGAAGGCTAGGATGGGGATCTTAGGGCTTGGGGAAGGCGTGGAACAGAAGGGGAGGATGAGGATGATGAGAACTCGCGCACCGGGGGGGGGGCGCTGAAACCCTAGGTTCGGCCACCCCCCGCGCGACTATTCCTTTTAAACCCTCGCGAATCAGTCGACTGGCCCAGGGGCAGTCGGCTAAGAAACTGAATAGAAAGATTAGTCGACTGCCCCAGGGGAAGTCGACTGGTATTTTCGAATCCTTAGTTTCCGATTGACACTAGACCAGTCGACTGGTTCTGAACCAGCCGACTGATACCCCAATTTCAACTTTTCAGTCTTAATTTCAGAATTACATAATTAATTCCATAAATCTCCAAAACATCTGAAATTTCGTGGAGAGATTTGTGGGGCCTATGTCTACTTGGGAAAAATATGTTCTCAAATACATCTATCCCCAATCCCAAGATTGACACAAAGTTGAAACCTATCTAATTTGTTCAAATTATCCTTGGCCTAAAGTCCTAGTTGAAAGATCGATATAGGCGTGCAGAGGGGGGGGGGGTGAATGCACTTTCGCGGATCGTTTGATCTCTACACAGATGTTAGCGCAGTGGAAATAATATGCAAAAACAATAACAATGCTAACAAAAATTCTTTTACTTGGTATCCACCCAGATGGGTGACTAATCCAAGGATCCACGCTGCGAGCACCACTTTTCACTATCGAAAAGTCTCCTTGAGGTGGAGAAACCTTTACAGCAAAAGCTTCCTCTTAACAGGTGTAGAAAAATAATGGAGGAAGCAAGAATTCACTCTACAATTTGGCAGCACTTCATTACAGTACGGAACTGTACAAACACGTGTAACGAGGCCTCCTTTTATAGGTGAAAAGGACAGATTCGCAGTCTGTCCAAACGCCCACCAGTCGACTGCCCCTAGGGCAGTCGACTGGCCCAACAATAAATGTTGGCCAACGGCTAGTAAGCAGCTAGCCAACGGCTAGTTTTGGGGTATACCAGTCGACTGCCCGAAGGCCAGTCGACTGGTCCGAAGCTGCGAACTCTCTGTGGGTTTTGGCAGTCGACTGCCTATGGGCCAGTCGATAGCCCTGCCTCCCAACTCAGCTCCAGCCACTTCAAACCTTCTCCTTCGCGTGTGCCTTCAGGTCTGCTCCCTTGGCTCTCCCCTTGAAGTCCTCTTCCTCTGGCTATCGTCCCTCGGATGCGCACACAAGCCTACCCTTGGCTTGCCTCCATGCCACCCTTCACGTGTGCCCTTTGAAGTCCACTTCCCGGCTTGCCCTTGGAGCTCTCCTCCCTCGGCTCTCGTCCCTCGGATAGGTCCACCAAGTGTGATTTTCCAAGTCCTGCAAACTCAATCACACAAATCAAATACAACATAACACTCTAACTTTAAACCTATTCGCTCACACATCAAAACCATGATCTTCCAATCATTTAAAGGGTTGATTGCCTCAACAATCTCCCCCTTTTTGATGTGTGGCAATATGTTTAAGTTAGAGATAAATAACAGCAATAGGAATAGCAAATGATTGCAATTGAATCATTATGAGACATAATAACCCTAAGAGGTAACCTCCCCCTTTAACCTATGTCCTCTCCACAGTTTCAATTCCAATCATATTCCAAGTTAAGTTTCCACTTAACAACATCAATAAGAATGTAAGACATATCCGAACCTAAGAGGTACCTCCCCCTTAATCCATGTCTTCTCTCCATGTTTTAACCTTTCAAGGTCTAAGTTAGACAAAATACCTAAAATCATCCATTTTAAGTCAAAATTCTAACTTAAACTGCCCATTCTCCCCCTTTGGCACCATCAAAATGATTGCCTCAAGCAACCAATCCCTAGGGTATCAAATGCGAGAATTCTAGATTTCTGAATTTTCTCACAGCAGCTGAAAATAGCTGTGCCAGTCGACTGCCCATTTTTTCAGCTTTTCTGTCGAATTTCAGAAACTCCCAGAAAATTCCAGAAAATTTCAAAAATTATAAAATTTTGCATACATGTTTGAAATGTTATACTCTATCAAGGAAAAATATTAAACCATATAAAATTTCAAACCTGCACGTCTTTTGATAAAAACCCAAAAGTTTTGAAAAACACTACATTTTGTATCAACCTTTGAAACTAATTTTGCAAATATGTGACTTTTAAAAGCATGGCACAGTATGTGAAACATAAAATGGTTTTCAAGGTTTTAAAATATTCAAATATGATCTTTGGCAAAGTGTCCATTGATTAAGCACTTGCCTCCCCCATAGTTGGTCTAGTTTTGATATTTTGATACTTTTAATGATTCAACAATGTGCCACAAGCACATGTGAGCCAAATGTATCACCCTAATGGATCAAGCACCCTTTTTCAAAGCTAAAGTGTCCAAGTTCATTCTATACTTCTACAAAACACATTCCAAGGCCTCTTCTTAAGGATGTAAACTCCGATTCGGGAAGAGGCTTGGTAAAGATGTCGGCTAGGTTTGACTTTGATTCAACATAGTGTAATTCTATGTCTTCCCTTGCCACATGGTCTCTAATGAAGTGATGTTTCACTTCAATGTGTTTTGTTCTAGAATGGTGAACCGGATTTTTAGTTAGGTTGATCGTGCTTACATTATCACACAAGACTTTGACCTTGGTGTAATGTAGCTCATAGTCCTCTAAGGTGTGCATGATCCAAAGGAGTTGGGAAACACATCCACCCATTGCCACATATTCTGCTTCCGTTGTTGATAGGGCAACGCATGGTTGTTTCCTACTACTCCAACTAACTAAAGAAGACCCAAGGAATTGACACCCTCCACTTGTACTCTTCCTATCTAACTTGCAACCCGCATAGTCCGAGTCGGTGTATCCAATTAGATCAACATTTGGGATTCTAGGATACCAAAGTCCGACATTTAGGGTTCCCTTCACATACCTTAGGATCCTTTTGACTACAATCAAATGGGACTCTTTGGCACACGATTGGTACCTTGCACACATACCTACCGCAAAAAGTATGTCGGGTCTACTAGCAGTTAGGTATAGGAGGCTACCAATCATGCTCCTATATTGTTTAGAGTCTACCATTTTGCCTTCAAGGTCACTATCCATTTTCACATTAGTTCCTATGGGTGTGGATGATTCCTTAGCATGTTCTAAACCAAATTTCTTTAGCATCTCTTTAGCATATTTGGTTTGAAACACATGTGTACCTTCATTAGTTTGCTTAACTTGAAGGCCTAAGAAAAATGTTAACTCTCCTACAAGACTCATCTCAAATTCATCTTCCATACACTTGATGAATTCTTGTAGGATGTCATTATTTGTTGACCCAAAAATGATATCGTCTACATAGACTTGGGCAACAAATATGTCCTTATCCTTAGATTTTAGGAACAATGTAGGGTCAATTGTTCCTCTCCAAAACCCCTTAGACACCAAAAATGAAGAAAACCTTTCATACCAAGCCCGGGGACCTTGTTTCAATCCATACAAGGCTTTCCTTAATTTGAATACGTGTCTCGGATGGTTGGGATCCTCAAATCTGGGGGGTTGTTCTACATAAACCTCTTCCTTAATGATCCCATTAAGGAATGCCGACTTCACATCCATTTGGTGGAGTGTAAAATCCATGTGAGCGGCATAGGCTAGTAGAATTCTAATGGATTCTAACCTAGCTACGGGGGCGTAGGTCTCATCATAATCTAATCCCTCAACTTGGTTAAACCCCCTAGCTACCAATCTAGCCTTGTTCCTAGTGATTTTACCTTGGTCATCTAATTTGTTCCTAAAGACCCATCTAGTGGTCACAATGGTACAATAAGTGGGTCTAGGAACTAGCTCCCATACTTCACTTCTCTCAAATTGGTTTAGCTCTTCTTGCATGGCCAAGACCCAATCAACATCTCCCAATGCTTCATCAATGGTCTTGGGTTCTAATTGGGAGATTAGAGCTATTTGACTAGTTTGATCCCTAAAGTATGACCTAGTCCTTACTCCTTGAGTGACATCACCCACAATTTGGTCAATGGGATGATCATGGTGATGTCTCAAGGGTCTAGAGGTTGTAGGTTCATTTAATCCTTCTTCCTCATCCTCTAGTGTGTTTCTTACTCCCCCTTGATCATTGCCCTCCAAATGTAGGTCTTGAAGTCTTTGGGCAAAGGGTTGGACTTCTTCTATATCCTTATCAATAGAAGTCTTTCTAGGGTAAGTACTAGTGGTTTCATCAAATTTGACATTTGAGGACTCCTCAATTACTTTTGTCCTCTTGTTGTACACTCTATAACCCCTACTAGTCAATGAATACCCTACTAAGATTCCTTCATCGGCTTTTGACTCAAATTTTCTTAGGTCGTCTTTGGTGTTTAAGATGTAAACTTTACATCCAAAGACTCTAAAATAGTGAACTTGGGGTACCCTTCCATTCCAAAGTTCAAAGGGTGTTTTTCCTAAAAACCTATGTACCAACACCTGATTTTGGATATAACAAGCGGTGTTAACCGCTTCGGCCAAAAAATAGCTAGGAAGAGAATATGCATTAAGCATAGTCCGAGCAGCTTCTTGTAGGGCTCGGTTTTTCCTCTCAACTACCCCATTCTGTTGAGGAGTCCTAGGGCATGAAAACTCATGCTTGTACCCATTTTCAACACAAAATTGTGTGAAACTAGCGTTTTGGAACTCCCCACCATGGTCACTCCTAATTCGGTTTATTTTGATGTTCTTTTCGTTTTCAACCCTTTTACTAAATCCTATAAATATATCTAGGGTGTCATCCTTATGTTTCAAGAAATAGACCCAAGTAAACCTAGAAAAGTCATCTACTATTACTAAGCAATACTTACTCCCTACAAGTGATGGAGTACTATGACAATCAAACAAGTCTATATGTAAAAGTTCTAAAGGCAAGGAAGTGGTAATTAAGGTTTTACCTTTGTGTGATGCTTTGGATTGCTTACCCTCTTGGCATGCATCACACAACTTGTTCTTTTCGTACTTGATCATTGGGAGCCCCTTCACCAATTCTTCCTTGGCCACTCTTGCAATGCTCCTCATGTTGACGTGTCCAAGTCTTCGGTGCCATAGCCACCCTTCTTCTTCTTTGGACATGAGACACTTAACAACATTGTTAGTAGCATAAGATAGATCAAGATAGTATAAATTTGCCTCTCTAAACCCTTCTAATATGATAGTGTTTGAGTCACTTTGCCTTATTACACATTTCTTAGCATGAAATTCTACTCTAAACCCGGCATCACATAATTGACTTACACTTAATAGATTAAACTTCATATCCTTAATTAAAAGTACCTTATGAATAGAAATAGTGGGAGATACCTCAATTGTGCCCCTACCAATGATCCTTAACTTTCCACTATTCCCAAAGGAGACCGTCCCTTCTCTTAAGTAGCTAATAGTGGTGAACTTGCTCACATCTCCGGTCATGTGTCTTGAGCATCCACTATCTACTATCCACAAGTTTGGGGCCTCCTTCACCTTTACCTAAACACGAAAAACACACTCTTTTGATACCCATATTTTTGATCGAGAAGAATCATTTAAAAATTTCTTAGGTACCCATGCTTTCTTTGTGGTTCCCCTAGCCCCTAGTCTCCTAGATGCACCAATCCTACCAGTAAGTGAAACAAAGGCTACTTCCTTGGTCTTAGGCCTATAACCCAATCCTGCCTTGTTATATACAGCCCTTTGGCTGTTAATGATCATATCAAGGTTACTTGATCCTACTTGGAATTTTCTTAGGGCCTTTGTGAGGTTATCTACTTGTTGCCTTAACTCCTTATTTTCATTTTCAATATGTGAAACATGTGAAGAGGTAGAGCTAGCATGCAAATCTTTAAGTTTAATAGCTTCTACTCTAAGCATGGCAATTTCTTCCTTAAGGTCCTTAATTCTACTTTTAGCCTTAGCTAAATCCATGTTCGTGCCAGAAATAATTTTCACTAAGGTAGAAGAGGGTAAGTGGTATACCTCACTTACCGAGGCTTCTGACTCTGATGATGATGAGGTGGAGGAGCTCTCATCTTCACTGCTTGAGCTTCGTTCATCATCTGAAGAGTCTGAATCATCTTGTGCCATAAGAGCGAAGTGGGAGACTTGCTCTTCTTCTTCCTCTGAGGATGAGGGATCATCCCAAGTCGCCTTGAGGTTCGTGGCACTCTTCTCCTTTCCCTTTGACTTCTTCTTGTCATTCTTCTTCTTCTATTCCTTCTTGTCCTCCCTCTTCTTCAACTGGGGACACTCGTTCTTCATATGTCCCTCTTGATGACAGTTGTAGCAGATTATCTCCTTGGCCTTACCCTTACCTTTGGCCCCTTTCCTAGCATATGATTTGTTAAAAAAACTTTTAAATGCTTTACGAAATTTTCTTACCATAAAGGCCTCTTGGTCACTGTCCATAGAAGCACTTGACTCCTCTGAGTCCGAGGATGATGAGTAGATCACTTTCTTCTTCTCCTTTTCTGCAACAAAAGCAATACCTTTCTCTTTTGCCGAAATGTTAGCTTGCTCATGCAGTTCAAATTCACAAAACAGATCGTCTAATTTAACTAAAGATAAGTCCCTCGATACCTTGTAAGCATCAACCATGGATGTGTAGCGACCCGCCTTCTCTGCCTTAGACAGATCGTTACTTTTGTCTACTTCTCGACTCTAATGCACGACTAAAAATGCGGAAATCCCTTTTTTTTTCTTTTAAATTCATCTAAGAATGATATTCTAACTTAAGTAGTCATGCATGATACCATGTCACACTTTCTTTCTTAAAAACTCGTAAGATGATACTTATTGAAACCGGCCTCGCCCAACTCAGCTTTCGGGTATCAGTCGACTGATACTGTATCAGTCGACTGATAAGCCTGAAATCTGAATTTTCAGGTTTCGGCACTTGCTTCAAAACTCCACCAAACCTATACTTTCGAGCCATATAGAATCATGACACTATTTCTATACTCTATGCCAGTTTTCTAAACAATTTAGCCAATCAAAATGAATCCATAAACTTGAAATTAGGACTTTTGCGGAAGAAAATGAGCTATTCAAGTTTATATGAACTTTAACATTAGAGTTTGTACCAATCTTGACTCCTATGCATTCATAACACCAAATACATGTTCTATAATCTTGCTAAAGCATTATGAAATGTGAATGCAACTTTTCTAAACATATTTAAGCAATAAAAACTTGATTCAAAGAGAAATTAATACTATCTTGGCACATGCATCTATTTCTCTAACAAAGTATCAATATTTCCAACTACTCACTCTTCTACTCATCCAATGCAATCATAAGGATATGTATGCTAAATGAAATGACATGGAATCTTTACTCCAAGAAATTGAGCATGTAAAACTATCCAAAACTTAAATGTTCGCTAAACTCCATAAAGCAAGAACTTGAAATTTGAATAAACTAAAACATTGTAATTCAAATAACTAAATTGTCTCGTCTCAAAGATCTCTCCAAAATCAGCCACCACACACACTTTACTCAGCACCGCCTCGTCGCCTTCCTTCAGAATTGCTTGACTTTACCTTTATCTGCAGTAAGAGGAAATGCAACTAGTAAGCAAAAAGCTTAGTAAGTACTATCTAGCTCACAAAATCTCGAAATGTGCAAACATGCTTCTTGAACAATATGAAAATCATATGAGATACTTATATGCTTGGAAGAAAACTAAGAACATGTATAACTCAAAACATGCATACTCAAGCATTAATAAATCTCAATTTACTTTTCTTGGCTCAACTTGAAACTTTAGCTATTCTTTAACTTTTTGAAAACTTTCTTAAACTTTAGAAAACTTTGCTAAAGCATATACTTGAAAATAATAATCACTCGGATCCACTGAAGACGTAAGTACCATCTCATGCGCGTTCCCTAAAAGGTTGGGGTAGCGATCCACCAATCCTAATAGAGCAGACCTTGGTCTACCAGGGCCAAGACCTTGGAATTGGACACCTGGATTTCTTTAACGACGCCCTTGGACGCCGGGTACTGGCCTTAGAAAATAAAATAGCTTTTTTTCTTTTCTTTCTCATCTGTAAATGCCTTGGCATTTTCTCGAGCACCTTGCGTGCTAAAATCCCTAAGTCTTGACTTTTGGGGATTTCTTAAGGCCTTGGCCTTTTCTTTTCTTATCTTTATCTTCTCTTTTCTTTTCTCATAACTTTCTTAGACCCTAAACTCATATAGGGTATTTAATTAAACTTATACATAAGCATACAACAACTAATCTCACATGCAAAATTATAAACTAAGGTAAAAATTGCATTTTTAACTTTCTAACGGGAAAAACTCGCGGAAAACCGCCTCTTACCACAGGTGAGCAGTACTTACATTGATATCTTGGACTTACAACCAAGATTGACGTCTAGGGCTCGGGAGAAACTTGAGATCTCGGAGAATTCTTCGCGCCTACGCGTTCCTCTCGTCGCGGGGATTCCGAATATTGGAAGATCTCTTGGAGGAGAGCCTTGGCCAGCCCCCTAGAGCTTGGTGTTGTTTCGCCCAAGAGAGGAGAGGTCGGCGTGAGGGTTTGGAGAGGATAGAAATAAAACTTCTCTCTTTAATTACCTATTTATACTTATGGGGCGGATTAACCTAACTACACCTTAAATATATTTCTCTCCATCCTTTGCTGTGCTTGATACCCTAGCCCAGCCGGTCGCGCGCGCTCCTGGTCTCCTAGTGGTCGCGGGTTCGAACCCCCGGCTGCCCTTAAACGTTTTTCTTTTTTTTTTATATACTAAACGGACTCGGAAAATTCCATAAAAATATTCTAAAAATCCCTAAAAATATCTAGAATATTTCTAAACCATTTTTAAATAATTCTAAGGACTTTAAGAACTAAAAATGGGAATTTTGGGGTGTTACAGGATGCCCACAGGGTGGTTCTCAGGAAGGCTTGTAAGACATACCTGACGATATCCCGATTTTCGATTTTCTCTCCAATTACATGGAGCTCGTTGATCACTTCCTTTACCCTTCCATGCAGCTGACTGACGGTCTTGTTGCTCTTCATGGAGAGGGATTGCAGTTGGGCCACCAACAAGTCCTTCTTGGCTCTTCTGGACTCATTTGACCCCTCATTCAGTTCTACCAACTTGTCCCATAGCTCTTTGGCGCTCTTGAATGGCCCCACCTTGTTCAGTTGCTCCTTCGAGAGCCCGCATTGCATTGTAGTTGTGGCCTTGGCATTTGACTGCGCCCTTTTCATCACTTCTTTAGACCATGTTCTCATAGGGGTAGGATCTCCTCTTTCATCGACGGGCGCCTCGAAGCCATCTGCAACACTTATCCAAGTTTCTATGTCATTCATAAGATAGTACTGCATTCTACCTTTCCAGTACGCGAAGTCGTTGCCGTCGAAGAATGGTGGTCGTGCGGTGGAGAATCCCTCTTGAAACGCCATTACAAATGTTCTGGTTGATTGTTAGATCTTCCAAAACGCACCTGCTCTGATACCAACTGAAAGATCGATATAGGTGTGCAGAGGGGGGGTGAATGCACTTTCACGGATCGTTTGATCTCTACACAGATGTTAGCGCAGCGGAAATAATATGCAAAAACAATAACAATGCTAACAAAAATTCTTTTACTTGGTATCCACCCAGATGGGTGACTAATCCAAGGATCAACGCCGCGAGCACCACTTTTCACTATCGAAAAGTCTCCTTGAGGTGGAGAAACCTTTACAGCAAAAGCTTTCTCTTAACAGGTGTAGAAAAATGATGGAGGAAGCAAGAATTGACTCTACAATTTGGCAGCACTTCGTTACTGTACGGAACTGTACAGACACGTGTAACGAGGCCTCCTTTTATAGGTGAAAAGGACAGATTCGCAGTCTGTCCAGACGCCCACCAGTAGACTGCCCCTAGGGCAGTCGACTGGCCCTGCAATAAATGCTGGCCAACGGCTAGCCAACGGCTAGTAAGCAGCTAGCCAACGGCTAGTTTTAGGGTATACCAGTCGACTGCCCCAAGGCCAGTCGACTGGTCCGAAGCTGTGAACTCTCTGTGGGTTTTGGCAGTCGACTGCCTATGGGCCAGTCGACTGCCTTGCCTCCCAGCTCAGCTCCAGCCACTTCAAACCTTCTCCTTTGCGTGTGCCTTCAGGTCTGCTCCCTTGGCTCTCCCCTTGAAGTCCTCTTCCTCTGGCTATCGTCCCTCGGATGCGCACACAAGCCTTCCCTTGGCTTGCCTCCATGCCACCCTTCACGTGTGCCCTTTGAAGTCCACTTCCCGGCTTGCCCTTGGAGCTCTCCTCCCTCGGCTCTCGTCCCTCGGATAGGTCCACCAAGTGTGATTTTCCAAGTCCTGCAAACTCAATCACACAAATCAAATACAACATAACACTCTAACTTTAAACCTATTCGCCCACACATCAAAACCATGATCTTCCAATCATTTAAAGGGTCGATTGCCTCAACACTAGTTTTGATCTTTTCTTGATGCATCTTTTCATCCTCAACCTCAATGCATCCCTAGCATTGATTTATGTGGCATCTAGACATTTAAAAACAATTACCAAGCAATATTGTAGCGATCTCGGCCTCTATGGTCCCCGCAGGCAACCCTCTAGGCCCGAGACCCTATGGGTCTTCCCACCCCTGGCCAGTGAATTTTTGCCTTTCCCAGGATTCGAACTCTAGACCTCCAGGCTAAGTACTAAAGATCCTGAATCCTGGTACCAATTGAGCTATAGCTCAATTGGTACCAGGATTTAGGAACTTTAGTACTTAGCCTGGAGGTCTAGAGTTCGAATCCTGGAAAGGCAAAAATTCACTGGCCAGGGGTGGGAAGACCCGTAGGGTCTCGGGCCTAGAGGGTTGCCTGCGGGGACCATAGAGGCCGAGATCGCTACATAAAAGGCGCCTTTTTATTGTAGCGATCTCGGCAGCTCAATTGATACCAGGATTCTGGAACTTTAGTACTTAGCCTGGAGATCTGGAGTTCGAATCCTGGGAAAGGCAAAAATCCACTGGCCAGGGGTGGGAAGACGCGTAGGATCTCGGGCCTAGAGGGTTGCCTGCGGGAACCATAGAGGCCGAGATCGCTACATAAAAAAGGCGCCTTTTTATGTAGCGACCCCGCCTCTATGGTCCCCGCAGGCAACCCTCTAGGCCGGCGACCCTACGGTCTTCCCACCCCTGCAGTGGGTTTTTGCCTTTCCCAGGATTCGAACTCTAGACCTCCAGGCTAAGTACTAAAGTTCCTGAATCCTGAGCTCAATTGGTTACCAGGATTCATAAAGAACTAGACTAATGCCTGGGTCTAGGGTTCGAATCCTGAGGATGGCAAAAATCCACTGGCCAGGGGTGGGAAGTTCTTGTGAGTAACGGCACGACCGAGGTCGCCAAAGGGGCCGCCAAATAGAGATTTGGCCGCCGGAAGGGCCGCCAAATAGAGATTTGGCCGCCAAAGGGGCTAAAGGGCGGGGTCGTTACAAATATAGTCTCATTTTCATCTTTTTATTCATAAAACTCCCTTTTTATGTGCCAAATCCCTAGGATTAAGACTCAAGTGAGTCTTCCAAATCCTTTGGCACCTTCCATAGTCCATCTAGTGCTTTTGGAGAAATCCTCCTGAGATCTATTGATCATGGATCCCATTTTGACCTCTATAGCTCCCCCTTGAGCTCTTAGCCTTAGTCACCTCTCTAGGTGACTCGTCCACAATGGCAAGACGACATCGGTGTACCTCCGGTACCTCTTGACCTTCAACTCTAATTCTCTTGAATTTCTATACCTTGTTCTTGGTCAAATTCTTCTTCTCTCCTTTAAATAGCTTTGTCTTGCCATTTTTGACCTTCCCTTCGATATAATCATACGACATCCTTACATATGACTTTTCCATAGCATTTGATCTAATTGGTCTATATCCTAGACCCGATCTACCATTGTCAAGGTTCTGCCTGTTGGTGCAGGAAGCACCATATCGAACCTTGTTTTGATATTGGTAAAGGATTCAAAGTTAAGTATTATTTGTGATCTAATGATGTTTCTCAAGTTGTGCAGGAAAAGTCCTAGGTACACTAGGCACTAAGTCCTGGTTCTATGAATTGGGCAATAAGTCCTGGCCGCGGGCTGGGAAACTAAGTCCTGACATAAGGTTTGGCAATAAGTCCTGGTCGTGGACTGGGCACTAAGACCTGGCCTAGGGCTGGCCACCGAAGACCTGGTTCGAGGAATTGGGCACTAAGACCTGGCCGAGGGTTAGACACCGAAGACCTGGTGAGTAAAGCTGGGCATTAAGACCTGACCGAAAGTTGGGCGCGAAGACCTGGTCAGGTGGATCGGGCAAAAGTCCAACCGGAGGAGCCAGTTGGCAAAAGGTAAACTCTCCTGAGAGGAGTAGGTGAGAACGCGTTCCCCGTCGAGGGAACAGTATGTAACGCCCACTTTTTTTTTCTATTAAGCGGCGTTACGTTAACATACTTAGGGCATGTAACATCATACTGCAGCGGAATAACTTTAACTTTACACATACATGCACCTACTACCATTCTTAACATAATGACATGGGAACTTGGCATATTGACTTCATACTTTAACATCATATCATATCATACTTATCATCATATCATAAGGTCCCATAAGTCATTATTCGAGCATATAAGTAACAAAAGTAACGTTCTAGCATAAACGGGTAACATATGATTTCCTGAGCCAAGTCACTACCACACACATACGTTCTTGCCCTCCTGCTGCTTCCTCATTGTCCACTTGCATAATCTGCGGTATAAGGAAATAAGACTATAAGCACACAGGCTTAGTAAGACTCTTTCCTACTCACTAAAACCATTCATCACTTCATAATGAGCACATGAAACATTAACATACTTAGTGCTCTACTTAGAACATGAGCGTCTAGAATCACTTAGCATATACTTGTCATGGCATGAACATAAACATAAGTGAACATTTCTAGCATGGCGTGAGACATGGCATAAACGTAAACATAGTAAATATTCTAAGCATGGCATGATACATGGCATAACATAACATAGTAAACATTCTAAGCATGGCATGATACATGGCATAAACATAAACATAGTAAACATTCTAAGCATGGCATGATACATGACATAAACATAAACATAGTAAACATTCTATAAGGTGTAAACCAACCTGTATGGCATAAACATAAGCATACTTCCTATCATAGCATATGAACATCTTCTTAACATAATTATGACATATATCATTTACTCTCATGCATATTTCTTAACATGAAACATAAGCATAAACATTATTAGCATAGCATAATGCATAACATGAATGAATGCATGAGTGGAATGTATATACATAAGGATGCTTAACTTTTAAAACATACTTTTAAATGTTTAAACATAATCATCATATCATTTGGGGTCCCCGGCTTGTACCACATACATACATCATAAGCGCGCATCCCTAGCAAGTCCGAGGTAGCGAGCCCCGACCTACTAGGGTAAGGACATCATAGTCGGTAGTCCCCGAACCCAGGCGTTCTTAAGGAGCCCATCCCTGTTGCATAGCTCCGGTAGTGCCAGAACCGTGGACAGCATAGTCGGTAGTCCATAACCGGGGCGTTCTTAAGGTGCCCATCCCTTGGACCCATACTTCGGTCTGGTACAAGCCCATTCATAAAGTAAAATACTTTGCATGTTTTCATCATTCATAAGACATTCTTAGCATAACCATGTTACATATAGCATGACTTAACACATGCTCATCCTTTCATTGTTCATACTTGCATAACATCATGATGCCTGGAAGGCATGGGCATTATCTTCATTCATAAATATGGTTTGCATCTTTTTCATAAACATGACATGCATCATTCTTATCATGAACATAAACATAACATACTTATCATGGCATCGTTCTTATCATGAGCATTAACATAACATACTTATCATGGTATCATTCTTATCATGAACATAAACCCAACCTACTTATCATGACATCATTCTTATCATGAACATGAACCTAACATACTTATCATGAACATGCACAATAACATAGCATGGTTCTTAACATAACATGAGCATATAACACAGCATGAGTCTTAACATAACATACGCATACATAGGTAGGACTTCCATAAACATGCTACCTACTATCCAAGCTCATGGCACAGAACATAAGACCTTCATAAATAACCCTATTAAGCATGGCATCCAATCATAAATATACAAACATAAACATGGTACTTGAGGTTAGGGTTATAGGTAACTTAATTTCTACCACATGCTTGAACCTATATATATACTTCATGATAAGCATAAATCATCATTCTTCGAACCTTAACTCCACCTCAAACCCTAGATACATGGCTTGGCCGAAACCTATAGGGAGGAGTTCCATCAATTCCATAAACATGTAAGATAGCATAAGGTAAAGGAACAACCATACATTACCTATAAGACCATAGGGAGCCATTAGGGCTCATGATTAGGGTTAACCCTAACCTTTATGCCCCTTTCCTAGGGCTGGCCGAAACCTAATAAGACATGGGTGCATGGAAAAATTCCATTAACATCCCCAATCAACCATTAAACATTCACCATACCATACCATAGGGTCATTAGGGCCCTTACTTGAGGTAAGCCCCTAACCCTTGGCCCTAGGCCCTTCTTGGCCGAACCCCATAAGGTCACAAAACCTTGTAAAAATCTCACATAAATCCCTTCCACCTCCCTTTGTACCATAAGGGTACACAAGATACATGAGTGAAGGGTTAAATCCAACTCTAGCTATGAAAATCCCTATAATGGTACCCAACCCTAAGGAGTCTTAGGGTACTCCAAAAATTCCCATAAATTATATTTATTCTCTAAACATCATGAGAACACCTTAGAAAGCATAATCAAGATTTTTAACATCATCATGGACCCCAAAACCTTGGTGGCCGAAAGTCATAAGGGTCTAAACATGATTTTTCTCAACATCAAAACCCAACACCAAACCTTATATTATGCTAAAAATCATGAAAATCATAAGGAACTATTATACCACAGGTGAGGGAGTCTTACCTTGGTTGATCTTGATTTTTAGACCTTGAAAGAGAAGAAAATTGCAAATCCTTTGGACACTTGCACCCCTTTGCCCTTGTAGCCTTGGAAAACCTTTAGATCTTGGTGATGAGACCTTCTTGTAGAGTTTTCCAAGGGAGAACCTCTCCTTGAGGTTTCGGCTAGGATGAGGGGAGGAGGATGAAGAAAATGCAATTGATGGAAGGAAGAAGTAACTCCCAAACCCCCTCTCTTTATAACTGATCAAGGAGGCAAATGAAGAGTCTCTTCATGACCCTTCATCTTCTTCGAAGCCTTAACCTATATCCACCTCATTTCCTCATAGAAATCCCTTGCTAGGTGAGTTGGTTAAAGCATACATGGTTGTACAAGAGGTCCAAGGTTCAAATCCTTGGTCCATACACTAATTTTCTATATTATTTTTTTTTATAAATTCCGAAAATCCCTTAAAAATTCCCCCATAATTATGTAAATATTTCTCCTTAAAACCCCTTTATATTTATACTAATTTTTACCTAAAATCCACCAATAATTATGGTACTAAAAAGCCCATATAAGGCCCATTAGTGCCCTTTTTCCCAATTTAAATGAGAAAATATGGATTTTCTAGGCCAAAGTTCGCATTAATATTTCTAGGTCCCTCAGAAAATTATCTAGACATGCTTAATATTTTAAGAAAATATTAAGAGAATTTTCTGGGTCGTTACATAGTAGGCGTCGGTTCGACCTAGGATTCCATTTGGGAAACCCGAAGTCAGAACCAAGACAGCTACGTCTGTAATTACTACTTGTCATGTTTTTGGGACTAACCTTAGTTGCAGGGTCCAAGGACTGATCGTCTGCAAGTGAAGGTTCTTCACTGTGCCTAGGCGCCCGAATGGAGTCAAGCGCCCGAGTGGGCTCAGGCGCCCGTAAGGATACGGGCGCCCAAGGGTGAAGGCAAAAACCAACTGCGAAGCCACTGAACCAAGGCGGATCAGGCGCCCATGAGCTCATGGGTGCCCCATCTGCTTAGGCGCCCAAGATGGGAGGATAATCGCTGACCGAGCCCGCGGATAAGGATTTCCGGATCGAAGGGCACGTGTCAGGCGCCCCCAACCCATCAGGCGCCCGATGGAGTACTATAAAAGGGGCTCGACCCCAAGGCTTCAACAACACAGTTTTCATACGCTCCAAAGCTTTTCGTTCAAGCGCTACGCCCCGGCAAACTCTGATTTCGAGATTCTAGTGCCGACGACGTCCCTCTGCTCCGAAATACGATCCACATCGGGCGTCAATAACGAAAGTGTAACTAGTTTTCATTTCTTGCAATATTCCTGTACTCAACTTGTAATCTATTTTGCGCGATTATAGTATTGCCCAAAGTAAACGGTCAAGGACCGTTGGCCTTGGAGTAGGAGCCGACCACGACTCAGAACCAAGTAAAAATCCTTGTGTTCTTGTGTGCATTAAATTATTTCCGCTGCGTACTTGCTCTTTAATTTATCCGAAAAGTTTTTAATGATATTCACCCCCCCTATCATTTTTCTCGATCCAACAAGTGGTATCAGAGCGGGTGGGTCAAACTTGGTGCAACCACCAGTTTGAAAGTTTTTTCGGATTTACAAAATTTTTTTAGTTTTATTTCTTTCCTTTCTCGCTAATCGAGGTTGGTGCAACACCACGCCTTTTTCAATTTTGAATTCCTATTTTTTCACCATAAGTCAGAATTGATATAAGGATCAATTTTTAAAAAAATTATCATAATTTTTTTTATTTTAATATTTTTTCTTGAAATTCGTGCTACCTTAATTCAAGCATTTTTTTAACTCTTATTTTTTCACCATTAATCAGATTTAAAAAATATTATTTTCCAAAAAAATTCACAAACTTTTTATTATTATTATTAGTATTATTTCACCTCGAAATTCGTGCAATATTTATTTTGGGCTATTTTTTCCCTTCTCCCGCACTACTAATCCAAGACCAAGTCTTGATACATTTCTATTTTTTCTTTTTGTGTGCAAGATTTATCCTTAATGGTCAATCAAGAATGGAACAGTGTTCATCCGTCTCTATTCTCTGGCGAGAACTTCAGAACCTGGAAGGGTCTAATGGAATCCCACCTAAAGGCCCATCTAGATCTATGGATGATAATCTAAACGGGGTTTACAGTACCTACAGAAGATGGAATGTCGATCGCCTGGGATAAATTGGACGAACCAACTATGAGGAAGATCGAGGCAGATGCAAAGGCGACTGCAATACTACAATGTGGATCCTTCAACTGTGTTAAAGAGATGTGGGAGAAGCTAATCAACCTAAAAGAAGAGAGCTCCAATATTGAGGTCCTTGAAGGTGTGATGTTCGAATCATCGGACGAATTAGATGAAGATCACCTAAGTTATCTCGCACTCTCGGTCCAAGCACAAACAGCCGAGTCAGAGTCTGAACCTGAATCCGAAGTCGAATCGAAACCAGAAGATGAGTCTAGATCCGAGGCGGCAAGAATCAAGGGGGAGATTCCCAATAAGGAATCCAAAGGTAAAATTGTAAATTCAAATTTTAAAAATCATGTAATTTGTTACACATACAGGGAGAGAGGGCATTACAAAAGTAAGTGTCCTACTCGGAAGATTTGAACGACACCACCGACGGCGACAAAGGAACCAGTTCCAAAAGCATGAAAGGACAAGAGTCGCATCCAATGCTTCAAGTGCCAGGAGTTTGGACATTACAAAGATGAATGCACAGATAGAAGAGCCAAAGATCCAGGACAATCTACCAAGATGGGTAACTTTAGTTTATATGAAAATCCACTCTTTACAATGAATGCTAATAGTTTACTTAATCACTCTTCGTCAGATTTAGATATGGACACATGCCTAAATAACTTAATTAAATCATGTATAGTAATAAACTCAAATTTCAGATAGTTAAAACAAGAAAATGAGACTTGGAAAATTAAATTTGATATACTAGAAAAATTAATTAATAATCTTGCTAACTTAGAAAATCCAGAAATTTCTCCTCACTATGACTTTACTTGAAGTTTTTTTGGCTATTCATAGGACTAGAAATAGTTAGTTTAAGGACTAAAGAGTTACTTAAAACTTGAAAACCTAGTATTGGGAGGAGGTGAGATGATAGTACATTAGGGAAACCTTTCTAATAAGGTCAAGTATACTCTACTTGGTCTGTTTAGTCTGGTGGAACTAGCTGAAGCTACCGATCCAAGATCCAAACTAGTTAGACCAAAATCATTCAAGGAGTAACTTGAAGATGAATTTGCTATAAAAGGCTTTATCAAGGAAAGAATTGATGATCCAATAAGGCTATCGCCAAAGAAGGCCTAGTGCCTCGCCAAGACCTGGAAGTCAATTATAGAAAATCAAATTCACTTTACTATTGTCAGATTTGAATCTAACACAAATTTTAAGTAAATCTTAGATTTAACACTAATTCGAAGATAAAAATTAATGTATCTCACAAAACAGTTAAGGATATCCTGTTTTGTCACTTAGAAATGGGTGAGATGCTTAGGACCTAAAAGTTTAGTCCAACCCAACCAACCTTACAAACTGAATCGATTTCAAATTTCAAAATTTAAAATTTAATAAATACTTTTAAAATTCTAATTTAATTCAACTGAACAACTTTCAAAATTCAAATTTAACCCTCTCAATTAATTTTAAAATCCTCAAAAATTAAAATTTAACTTTTTAAACTAAGATTCAATATTTCAAATCATCTTAGGTCTCTTTTGTTCACTTACCTGAAATTTATTCCTTTCTTTTTCCATTATACAAACAAATTCTTTTAGGCAATCAAATTATGTTTGTTGGTCTTGCAAAAGTCACCTTGGGTATTATTTAGGATGTTTTTTTTGAAAAACGTCTGCAGTCCGGGCTTTGATATTTATATATTTTTCGGACTTAGGTTTTTTTAAACAAACTTCTATTTTTTCTTGGAAATCATTTTAAATATTGAATTTCTCCTTTTTAGTTCTCAATATTAACTTTTGCAAAAAGGAGAGAGAAATTATGTTTCAAATCATTAAAACAAAATAGTTTAAAATAAATAAATAAATAAATAAATTTTTTTGTAAAACTTAGTCTTCTTCTCTTTTTGTTTGAATCATACCCTAAGACTCAGAGAAGGATTAACTTGTGGTCAACAAGCCTCCTAGGACTGTGTCAGGTTTAGGGGGAGTTCAAATTAAAAGAAGAAGTTTAAAAATACTATGTTTTCAAATAATCACTATGTTTTTCAATAATTGTGCTTTACAAAAATCACTATCACTCATGTTTTTCGAAAACTATGCTATCATTTCAAAATATGTCTTTCAAATACTCAGTTTTTCAAAATGTTAATACTTCAAAATTCATTTTAAAAATAGTGCTTGATTCCCTTTTGATTTTGACAACCCCTAAAGACACAAGGAAGTCTACTTCATGATCTACAAGGACTCCTAGGAAGTGTCAAATTTAGGAGTCTAAATCGAAAGAAATTATTTTTGATAATTATTTTTCAAAATTATTAAATAATTCTTATAATTTGAATCAAACCTTAAGACTCATAGGAAGATCGCTTGTAGTCAACAAGCTTCCTAGGAATGGGTCAAGCTTAGGGGGAGATTAAATTAAAAGAATTATTGAATATTTTTCAAAATTATATGTTTTCATGCACTGCACTTTTAAAATCCTTTTGAAAACATAAATAATTTTTCTTTCAAAATACTATCCTTTTAAATCATTTTGCTTATATATACCATCACTTTCAAAATTTTGCTTGACTTTGGAATACTTTTAAATCTTTTTAGAATACTTTTGAAAATAATACTTACTTGACTTTGGAAAATTTTCAAGGACACTTAGCGAAATGTTCTTGTAGTTAACAAGGATTCCTATGATTGTGTCAGACTAGAAAAGAAACCAAGTCATGTAAAGTATTATGTTCTCAAAATAACATTAATATTTTTTCTTAAAAGTACTTATATTTTTCAAAAATGTATAATACTTTTCAAAAGTACTTATATTTTTTCAAAATATGCATAACATCTTTCAAAAGTACTATTTTTTTCAAAATATAATGTTTTCAAAAGTACAAATACTTTTCAAGGCACTAATGTTTACAAAGTAAGAATATTTTTTTTAGTTTCAAAAGTGAAATACTAACGTGTTTCAAAAAACAATCTTTTCAATCTTGTTCAAAGTGAAAATGTGTTTCAAATTTTCTTTTGCAGAACATTTGTTTAAAGTATTCATCTAAATGTAGTATTTGTTAAATGAAAATCTTTTTATGAGTGCAACCTTTTGAAAAATCTTTTCTAAATATAAGTTTTTCTAAGGCAATAGTGTTCTAAGCACGTGAATTTTCTAAAGACATGCCTACAAATACAAAATATTTTTTCAAATTGCACAATACTTTTCAATGTGGAGTTTTTTGGTGCAATTTAAGCTTTTTGCTATGCTTTCAAGAATTATACTAAGTATTTTTATGTTTTCAAAACTCATAGGCTCTGATACACAAACTTTTTCCTTAAAACTTCTTTCAAAATATGGTTTTCAAAAGTTCTTTATTGATATATGGCCAAGGGGGAGCTTTATGCAATGTTTCAATTTTGCAAGGTTTTGAAATATTCCAAAAAATAAGGGGAAGAGTTTCATATTAATGGGGAGCTTCATGAAAATCTCTTTACTTAAATTTTCATACTTCTTGTTTTTCAAAACATAATTTTCAAAACTTCCAATCAAAAGTATTTTTTCAAAAAGTTTTGTAACATGTTTTGTTTGAAAACTATTTTTGAAAAAGTTGTGAACTTCTTTGCTTAAATTTATTTTGGTAAAACTCAAAACTCTCTATTAGAAACCTTGTTCACCCATGTATGTTTTTGATATTTGTCAAAGGGGGAGGAAAGGTCAAAGTTAAGTGTTTTATAACACAAGTATTCAGGGTTTTAGGGGGAGTATGAGAAATAAAGGATTTTTTTTCAAATCTACATTTATTCTGTTCATAACTGCTATACTTCATTGGTTTAAGGTCAAAGTTAAGTGTTTTATAACACAAGTATTCAGGGTTTTAGGGGGAGTATGAGAAATAAAGGCTTATTTTTCAAATCTACATTTATTCTGTTCATAACTTCTATACTTCATTGGTTTTTACATTCATTTCTTAACTGTTATAAGTTTTTACTTAACTTTGAATTGTGTTGCCATAAATCAAAAAGGGGGAGATTGTTGGTGTAGAAAGCACCATATCGAACCTTGTTTTGATATTTGCAAAGGATTCAAAGTTAAGTATTATTTGTGATCTAACGATGTTACTCAAGTTGTGCAGGAAATGTCCTAGGTACACTAGGCACTAAGTCCTGGTTCTATGAATTGGGCAATAAGTCCTGGCCGCGGGCTGGGCAACTAAGTCCTGACATAAGGTTGGGCAATAAGTCCTGGTTATGGACGGGGCACTAAGATATGGCCGAGGGATGGGCACCGAAGACCTGGTTCGAGGAATTGGGAACTAAGACCTGGCCGAGGGCTGGGCACCGAAGACCTAGTTCGAGGAATTGGGCACTAAGACCTGGCCGAGGGTTGGGCACCGAAGACCTGGTGAGTAAAGCTGGGCATTAAGACCTGACCGGAAGTTGGGCACAAAGACCTGGTCAGGTGGATCGGGTAAAAGTCCAACTGGAGGAGCCGGTTGGTAAAAGGTAAACTCTCCTGAGAGGAGTAGGTGAGGACGCGTTCCCCGTCGAGGGAACAGTAGCTGTCGGTTCGACCTAGGGTTCCATTTGGGAGACCCGAAGTCAGAACCAAGACACCTATGACTGTAATTACTACTTGTCATGTTTTTGGGACGTACCTTAGTTGCAGGGTTGAAGGACTGATCGTCTGCAAGTGAAGGTTCTTCACTGGGCCTAGGCGCCCGAATGGAGTCAGGCGTCCGAGTGGGCTCAGGCGCCCGTAAGGATACGGGTGCCCAATGGTGAAGGCAAAAACCAAAAACTAGCTGCGAAGCCACTGAACCAAGGAGAATTAGGCGCCCGTGAGCTCACAGGCGCCCCCATCAGCTCAGCCGCCCAAGAGGGGAGGATAAGCGCTGACCGAGCCCGCGGATAAGGATTCCCGGATCGAAGGGCACGTGTCAGGCACCCCCAACCCATCAGGCGCCCAATGGAGTACTATAAAAGGGGCTTGACCCCAAGGCTTCAACAACACAATTTTCATACGCTCCAAAGTTTTTTGTTCAAGCGTTACGCCCGGGAAACTCCGATTTCGACATTCGAGCGCCGACGACGTCCCTCTGCTTCGAAATACGATCCACATCGGGCGTCGGTAACGAAAAGTGGAACTAGTTTTCATTTCTTGCAATATTCCTGTACTCAATTTTTAAACTATTTTGCGCGATTATAGTATTGCTCAAAGTAAACGGTTAAGGACCGTGGGCCTTGGAGTAGGAGCCGACCGTGACTCCGAACCAAGTAAAAATCCTTGTGTTCTTGCGTGCATTAAATTATTTCCGCTACGTACTTGCTCTTTAATTTACCCGAAAAGTTTTTAACGATATTCACACCCCCCCCCCTCTATCGTTTTTCTCGATCCAACATTGCCTTCTTGACTCCATGCCTAAGCCCCTAGATCCACTAGTGAGCCTATCTAGGGTTTTCTCCAATTTATCAAGTCTTACCCTCAAGGCTTGATTTTCCCTTTCTAAGTTCTTCTCCTTAGTATCCCCATGCCCACTTTGGATATTCTTATACTTACCACTTTGTCTAGGCATGTGTCTCCATTTCTTAGGGTTAATGCCTTGGTCCTTAGGTCTAAAATTTCTAGATTGATCATGATCCATGGGTTTCTTAGAATTTTGGTACGCAATAGTAACTCTATTTTTATCATGATACTTGAAACCAAAATTACGCATAGGCAAACAATTTTCATTATTTCTAGCACACATAGGGAAATTTGAAGCATTCTTAAAGTTAGGGATTACCTCCCTTACCCATGTAGCTCCCCCTTGATGTGAGCTTTTCTTCTTTTCCTCTTTCTCCCATCTTCTCAAATACTCCAATTTCTTGAGTTCACCTTTTCTTGGACACTTGGTGTGATAATGCCCTAGCTCTCCACATGTGAAGCATCTAATGTGCTTTTCCCTTCCTTTTCCCTACAACCCATGTTAGATTTTAAATGAATTGACTCGGGTTTAGGGTTTACCTCCTTTTTACCTAAGGGACACTTGTCCTCTCTTGTTGCATCCAAAGCAAATGATGTGGTCTTTTGTCCTTGCTTTGGTGGAGGTTGAGGCTTCTTCTTGCTCCGGTATTGAAGAGGGTCTCTCCTCCCCCTCAATTCTTGAAGTGGAGACCTCTTCTTCATCCCTTGATGAAGTGGATGACCTCTCACTCTCTTGAGTCATTTCATTTGATGAGATGGACAATTCTTTTTTTTCTTTCTCCTCTTGGGCCATTGAACTTATTTCCATTGGCTCCTCCATTATTTGAGCTTGTGTAGGGTTTTCATGGAATGCCACCATCTTGTTCCATAACTCGTGTGCACTTTGATATTCCCTTACACCACTAATTACATTATTAGGCAAAATATCCTATAATATTGAAATTACCATCTCGTTTGCCTTTGCTTGTGCTTGTTGCTCCTTATTTCAATATCTTTGCCGGAGCTTTTTCCCGTGCTTATCCTTTGGAACTTCAAACGGTTCTTCAAGCGCAATCATGTAGTTCCAATCCATGCCAAACCATGTCTTCGTCTGCATCCTCGAATAGTCGAAATCCTCGCGATCATAGGGAGGTGGAACGTTGATGTCATCACCCAACTTTTCTTCAATCATCATCTCCTCTAGCTTTCTTGCTCTCTCGGCGGTTAGTCTGTAGATGAACGAACCTTCGCTCTGATACCACTTGTTAGGATCTTACTGTCAAGTTAGAGGGGGGCGGGGTGAATAGATTTCTTTCGATTTTTACTCCTACAACGTTAGCATGTGCAAGCGGAAATCCTAAATAAAAACTAAAACAATGCTAACACAAACTGATTTACGTGGTTTGGAGATGACACTCCTACTCCACGGCTGCCCATAAGGTGGACGATCCCTAATCCTTCGGTCGATGATTCCCCGGAGCACCTCTGGCTAGCTCTTGTCGCTCCTTGTGGGTGGAGAAACCTCGCTACAAACCTTGGACAATCCCTGAGCAATATAGGCTACTAACAAGCATTAACCAAGCAAGTTTCGCCAAGAAAAAACAGCCTTAAACAAGCTCACTTAAATAGAGCTCGAGGCTGAAAAGACCACTACCAGTCGACTGGTCCAACTTAGATTTGACCATTACAGCCTAACGTTCGACATTCTATGAGCCATCAGTCGACTTGTCCATTACCAGTCGACTAATCTTTCTGTGGTCTTTACCAGTCGACTGTCCAAACAGCAGTCGACTGGTCCACTTCTAAACCTAAGGGTTCCCTTCCCCGAGTACATTTCTCACAGCACTCGAACCCTAGGATTTCCCGAGTACATTTCACTCAGCACTCGTACCCTCATGACTCAGCTAACTCTTCTTTCCAGCAGCCTAGATCTGTTGCCTTCGTGCCCTCTTCGTCTTCGGCTCCCGTCCCTCAGATGCACACACAAGCCCTCGGCTTGCCTCCATGCTATCCTTCACGCATGCCTCAATGTCCGCGTCCCTCGGCACATCGTTCCTGCTCTAGCAACCTCGATCTGTTGCCTTCAAGCCCTCTTCGACTTTGGCCCTCGTCCCTCAGATGCGCACACAAGACCTCGGCTTACCTCCATGCCATCCTTCATGTATGCCTCGAAGTCCACTTCCCTCGGCTCATCGTCCCTGCTTTATCCATGTCCCTCGGATGCACACACAATCCCATGGCTTACCTCCATGCCACCCTTCACCACACCCGAAGCCATCCAGCCAAGTCCATGTGTATCCTGCAAACCTGCACACTCACATACACATGTTAGATCACAATTAAACCCTAACTTAACCATATTGACACACACACATCAAAACTCATAATCCTCCATATCATACTTGGGTGGATTGCCCCAACAAGAAGTAGAGACGGGTGGAGATTGGACGTCTCAAGATCCGGATTCCTGGAGGCTGAGCAAAAGTCCAACCGGAGGAGCAGGTTGGCAAAAGGTAACTTCTCTAAGGTGGAGTAGGTGAGGACGCGTTCCCCGGGAAAGGGAACAGTAGCCGTCGGTTCGACCTAGGGTTTCAAGTGAAATTCAAAGTCAGAACCAATTAATTATGTCTTAAGATCATGTGTTTTGTCTTGTGTTTGTTGTCTTGCAGGTACCTAGAGTTGGAGGCAAGATAGGAGAGCAAACGTAGGAAAAGCAAGTCCTGGGAAGAGGCCTTCCTGGATGCCTGATTGGTATCAGGCACCCAGTACAGCCTTTCCCAGGCACCTGGGAGCTTCCCTGGCACCTAAGAGCATCCTAGGTGCCTGGGAAAGGAAGGTTATCCCTGCACTAGAATAGCTTCTACGGATGTAGTTTTGACTGCAGTGGCAGGCGCTCAAGAGCCCTATGGCGCCCGAGAACACAGTATAAATAGGGGTTCGACCCCTCACTTTAGACAATCAACTTCCAAATCCGCTTAATGATTCTGTGTGAATCAAAAGCACTACGATGAAGCTCTATAACCAAGGAGGCTCTAGGAAGAAGTGTGCGGCGCTTCGGACTGCCAGAGTTAGCCAAGTTTTTTGGTTTTCTTTTATTTATGAGCTATATTTATTTACTATTTTTGTACTTGTAATTTGAACTGTAAGACAGGTATTCTTCACCTCTGGAAATTCCAAAAATGAGACCAATAGTGGACTCACGCCAAGTACATAGGCCATGGACGTACTGACCCTGGGGGGTTGGGAACCAAGTAAATAAACCCGCTTGTCTGTTGTCTTTATTTTATTTTATTTTTCTGTTGCGTACTAACTTTGATAGAAAGATGAACGAACGACGAAGTTTTTCGCAAATATGTTCGAGTCGATATTCACCCCCCCTCTATCGACCGGCACCGATCCTACAATTTCTTTTTACTTGGTTCGGAGTCTATAACGACTCCTACTCCAAGGCCCATGGTCCTTGACCGTTTTTGTTGGGCAATTCTATAGCTCAGAAATTAATGTACAAGTGTAGAAGGTTATGTACAAAATTAAATATAAAAACTTATACCGATGACACTTAAGAAGTGAGTGAAGCTTTGTCGGAGCGGTGTGTCATCAATATTGAACATTGTCGGCATAGAAGGCTTGAGCAAGGAAGCTTAGCGTAGCATGTTTCAATGCTTGAGTTGATGTCTAAAGGCAAAGGGGTGAAGCCCCTTTTATAGCTGCTTCTCGGGTGCTTGATAGCTGTTGGGCACCTACCACATCACTCGAAAAAGTCTCGTCCTTATCTGCAGACTCAACCAACGCTTATTTGCATTCTTGAGCGCCTGGGACAACAGAGGCGCCTGTGAGCTCATGGGCGTGTGGAAGCTGACATGGCGCAACCATTGGAAGAGTCCCTTCTGAGGCCCTGACACCATTCAGGCACCTGGGATCTCGGGCGCCTGAACCCTTTCTGGAGCCTGGTATCACAGCAACCAACTTCTTTTAGCCCGCAACCAAGGTTAGTCCAAGAACACAATAATATAATAGATATGCATGAATAACAGCAAGAGTTGTCTTGGTTCTGACATTGGATTTCAAAATGAACTAGGTCGAACTGACGCCTACTATTCTCTCATCCGGGGAATGCATCCTCACCTACTCCACTTTGGAGAAGTTTCCTTTTGCCAATCGACTCCTCCAGTTGGACTTTTACTCTACTCCTGAGACATCCGGATCATGAGACGTCCGTTCCTCGACCCGTCTCTACTTCTGTCCATAGTACTCACTCGGCTAAGTCTCCTACCCGACCTTCCAGATCAGGACTTCGTGCCCAACCCTCGATCAGGTCTCTGGTGTCCAACCCTCAGACAGGACTTCGTGCCCAATTCCTCAAAATAGGTCTTCATGCCCAACCCTCAATCAGGTCTTCGATGCCCAGCCCTCAGCCAGGACTTCGTGCCCAATTCCTCAAACCAGGTCTTCATGCCAACCCACGACCTGGACTTCATGCTCAACCCTGCAGGTCAAGACTTCGTGCCTAGGTAAACTAGGACTTTCCTACTTCCTTAAGGAACCACATTAGATCACCAATAATACTTAACTTTGAACCCTTTGCCAATATCAAAACAAGGTTCGATATGGTGCTTCCGGCATCAATAATCTCCCCCTTTTTGTTTTATGGAAACACAATTCAAAATTAAGTAAAAATTATAACAGTTAAGAAAAAATGTTTAAAACCAATAAAGTATTGCAGTTTTGAACAGAATAAAGTTTAAAACCAATACAATTTTGAACAAAATAAAGTTTCATCTTTATTTCTTATGCTCCCCCTAAATAATTTATAAAACACTTAACTTTGACCTTTTCCTCCCCCTATGACATATATCAAAAACATACATGGGTGAACAAAATTTCTAAGAGAGACTTTTGAGTTTTTCCAAAATAATTTTAAGAAATGGATTTCGCAACTTTTCCAAAAATAGGTTTGAAACATCAATTTTAAATATGTTACAAAACTTTTGAAAAATACTTTGATTAAAAGTTTTGTAATTTTTTTTGTATTTTGAAAATGCATGAAGCTCCCCCTTAATATGAAATTATCCCCCTGAAGCATTTGGAAACATGCAATTTCCACTTTGAAAAAAAAACTAGGTATAATTTTTTAAAAAGTATTTGAAAAACTTCTGAGCGAAAGAAATTATAAGTTTAAAGTGAAAATAATTTTGAAAACATGGAGTTTTTCCTTTAAAAAAAATTTCTTTGAGAACAAAAATCTATTTTTCAAAGGGATTTCAAAAGAAAAATTTTGATTTTTACCTTTACTTCTTCTACTCTCCCCTTTTGCCATATATCAAAAAAAATATTTGCAACAAATATTCTTTGAATGAATATTTAATTCTCTCTACTCTCCCCCTTTTTGAAAAAAAAATGATTAAGGAGAATGCAAAAATAATTGAGTATCAGAGCCTATGAGTTTTGCAAAACCATAAGAAAATATTGAAATAGTTAAAAAAATCAAGTTTTAAATTTTTGGAAAGAAAATGATAACTAAATACAAATAATTAAGCAAGAATCTGTAAGTACCCCTGGTTGATTTTGATGTGAACAACCGATTTAAGTTAGGTCCTAGTGTGTTTAATCCCTCTGCTATGTGTGCAGGAGCTTTGGTACGGAGGAAGTCAAGCGTAAGACATAACAGACGAGAATGATTGTGCAGAGAAGTAAGCCGACAGGCTCGGTACAATCCGAGAGACGCGGAAGAGTACGCCGGTGGAGCAAGAAGGGCGTGCGCGGTGTTCGAGGGATGAGAAGCTGAGAGGAAGGAAACTCGAGGGTGAAAGGCCGAAGTCGGGTTCAGGAGAACCTAACTCTGGTTGGCCGAAAATCACCCAGAAGACAAAGAACCAAAAGACTGGTCAGTTTGACCAAGTCAAACTAGGCGCCCAAAAAATAGAGATTTATTTATTGCTGTGAAGATTCAAACCTTGAACCTCACAATCATATATATCCATACTTACCGATTGGGATGAGCAGCAATATGATTATAGTTGTTGTGAGCAGAAGATAAAGTCATTTAGTTGTTGCGAGCAGAAGACAAAATTTTAATTAAACATTATCTCTTAAAGGATAACCTTATCCTTTAATAAGATCCAATGGATGCAGTTTAATCCCATCCAAGATCAACCATCCAGATTACATCCATGGATCAACAGCCAAGAGAAAATTCATCAGCAATCAACAATCCAGATTTATTCTCTTAGGCTATAAATAGGCTTAGAGTTTTTTTTCTTTAGAGATCATTAATTAATTTATTCTTGTAAAATCTCTAAAAGTCTAGCATGCTTTTTTTGTAAGGCTTCTCCACCACAAGGAGATTTTTATTGAGCGTCCACTACCTTGGAAGCAACATTCTCAGTTGCGACCAAGTTTCTTTTTAAAAGACGAGTGCCTCCACTTTTATTTTTTTTTCTCCGTCTATTCACCCCCCTCTAGCAGGGCCAACCCGATCCAACAGAATCCAGAATTAATGCTAAAGACCAAAATTTGAACCAAGTTGATATTCCTATTAAGTCCAAGCATGATAAGCAAAAAAGATCTTAAAGCATTTAATGATTTAAGTCTATGCATGAGTCAATAAGTCTAAGTTCAGAACTTTTAGCTACCTATTGTTGATTCCAAGTATGATTTGAGTTTAAACATGGATTAATAAGTCTATGTTTAGAACTTTTAGCCACCTATTGTTGATTCCAAATTTGATTTGAGTAAGCATGGGTAAATAAGTCAAAGTTCAAAACTTTTAGCCACTTATTTTTAATCCTCAAGATAAAGGAGAATAAAATTTATTAAGGATAAATTTTCTTTTTAAATAGAAAAAAACCTAAGTAGAAAGACTTTTGAAAGAGTTTTCTAAGAGGAGTATTTTTGAAAAATATTTACACTTAAGTAACATGCTCCCCCTTAAATTATGGTTCTCTCCCTATTATCTTGAAAGATTACATATTTCTTTTTTTGGAGATGATTTTTAAAGGAACTTTGAAAAAAAAAATTAAAAAAATATTTTGAGGGGTCCTCCTTTTTTTAAAAAAAACTAAGTATCCCTTTTTCAGAAAATATTATAAGGAATTCTATGTACTTGAGAAAGAAAATTTGAAAATCTAAATACTTTACTGATTTGAATTTCTCTAAATCTGACACAATCCTAGGAACTTTATTGACCACAAGAAAATTTCATATGTGTCTTAGAGATTTTTCAATCAAAATAAAGTATTTTCAATATGTGTATTTAATTTTTTGAAAAATATTAAAATTCTTGGTTTGGATTCCTCCCCAATTTGACACATCCTATGAAACCTTATTAACTATAAGGAAGACTTTCCTATGTGTCTTGGAGATTTCGCCAAACTCAAGTAATTTTCCAAAGATTTTCAGAGACGTTCAAATGACGAAAAGATTTTCAAACAATATTTTGGAAAATGAGAATATTATATTTTCAAAGTGTTTTTGAAAAGATAGTGCTATTTGAAAATATAGAATTTTTGAAACTTCTAATACATCTTTTAATTTGAACTCCCCCTAAACCTGACACTATCCTAGGAGGCTTGTTGACCACAAGTTGATTTACCTCTGAGTCTTAGGATTTGATTGAAGCAAAAAAGAATTATAAAATATTTTAAAAAAATACTAAGTTTAGAATTTTTTTTTTGAAACTACTTTTATTTAACGATTTGAAAAACAAATTCTTTTTATCTCTCTCCTTTTGAAAAGGTAAAACCTATAATGAACTATAATGGAGAAATTCTCTCTTTAAAATTTTTTTGAAAAATACCACAGGAGATATAAATACAAGAGATTTTTTTTTAAAAAAATACTCAAGTCCAAATATATATATATATATATTATATATATATATTTATATTATATATATATATATATATATATATATATATTATATATCAAAGCCGGGACTGTGAACATTTTTCAAAGTAAAAATAAAAAAATCTAAGTGGAAACCAAGGTGAGTTTTGCAAAACTTATTTTTCCAAAAAATGATTGCCCAAAATAATTTCTTTGTATAGATATGTTTGGGATAATTTAATTAACTAAATTTCAGGTAAGTGAATGATAGAAACTTAAACCATTTAATGAATAAGTTTAAGTATATTGATTTGAAAAATTAAATCTTATATTAGAAAAGTTAAATTTGATTTTTGAAGATTTTAAAAATTAATTAAAAAGTTAAGTTTGAATTTTTGAAATATTAAGTTAAGTTTGAATTAAATTTGAATTTCAAAAAATTAATTTAAATTTTTTAAAATTATTAAGTTTAAATAAGGTAAAAAATTTATATTTGATTCATTAATTTAAAGGTGAAATTAATTAAATGTGTGGAGTTAGTTGGGTTGGACTAATCTTTTTATATCCTAAGCATCTAACCCATTTCTAAATGATAAAATAGAGAATCTTATTTATTTTGTGAGATGCATTAAATTTTATCTTTGAATTTAGGTTAAAATTTATGATTTGATTGAACCTTGAGTTATATTCAAGTTTAACAAATAGTAAATTGAAAATAAATTTCAATAATTGGCTTCAAGATCTTGGCGAGGCACAGGGGCTTTCTTGGTTATCAAAGCAACGACCCTTTCCTAGACATAACCTTTTAAAGAAATTGCATTTTCAAGTTACTCTTTGAGAACCCTTGGTCTAACTAGTCAAGGAAGTGGCGAGGTAGCTTCGACTAGTTCCACTGGACTAAAAAGATCAAATAGGGTACGCCTTACCCTACCTGACTCCATATCCAGGCTTCCCAAACATACTATCATCTCGGCCCACACTAATACTAGGTTCTGCAAGTTTCAATCAAGTCTGGTCCTTATCTAACCATTTCTAGTCCTAAGAAGAAGAAAAAAAATCTTTAAGTAAAATCACAATGAGGGAAAATTTCTGAATTTTCTAAGTTAGCAAGATTATTAATTAATTTTTCTAGTTTAATTTTCAAAATCTCATTTTCTTGTCTTAATTTTTTAAAATTTGAGTTAATTAATTTACATTATTTAATTATGTTACTTGACCATGCATCCATATCTAAATTTGACCGAGAGGGATTAGCTGAGATATTAGCATCTATTGTAAAAACTGGATTTTCATATAATGTAAATTTACCCATCTTGGTTGGTTGTCCTGCATCTTTGGTTCTTCTATCTGTGTATTCATCATTGTAGTGTCCAAACATCTGGCACTTGAAGCATTAGATGTGACTTTTATCCTTTCGTGCTCCTGGAATTGGTTCCTTCGTCGTCGTTGGTGATGGCATTCGTATCTTACGAGTAGGACACTTATTTTTGTAGTGCCCTCTCTCCCTGCATTTGAAACAAATTATATAATTTTTGAAATTTGAATTTACAATTTTACCTTTTGAATCCCTGTTGGGAATCTCCCCCTTCACTGCTGCCATCTCGGATCATGATTCTGGTTCAAATTTAGCTTCAAATTCGGGGTTAGACTCTGTCTCAGCTATTTGTGCTTGTACTGAGAGTGCATGATAGCTCACATGAGCTTATTCTTCATCGTCTGATTCTTTCAATGATTTGGACAACACGCCTTCTAGGACCTCAATGTCAAAAGTCTCTTCGTGTAGGTCAATCAGATTTTCCCACATCTCTTTAGAACATTCGAATGGTCCAACCTGCTTGAATTGTTCTTTAGTTAGGCCACATTATAGGATTGTAGTCACCTTTGCATCTGCCTTGATCTTGCTTAGTGTTGCTTCATATAATTTGTCCCAGACGATTGATGTTTCATCTTCTGTGGGGAATGTGAACCCCATTTGGATTATCATCCACAAATTCATATGGGCCTTCAGGTGAGACTCCATTAGATCATTCCAAGATCCAAAATTCTCGTCGGAGAATAGAGGTGGGTGGGCACTGTTCCATTCTTGATTGGCCATTCAGTATAAATCTTGCACAAAAAAAATAACAATGAATGTACCAAGACTTGGTCTTGGATTAGTAGTGCAAGAGAAGAAGAAAAAAATAACTTAAAAGGTATTACATGCATTTCGAGGCAAATTAATAAAATAATAATAATAATAATAATAAATGTATGACAAATTTTCTGAAAATGATGGTTTTATCAATTCTAAATAATGGTGAAAAATAAGAATTCAAAATTGAAAAAGGCATAAAATCCTGCATAAATTAATTTTTTATTTGAAAGAAAAGGCGAAAAAAATTGCTCAATTGGTGGTTTCAACAAGATTGAGCCACCCGCTCTGATAGCACTTGTGGGATCCTTATAATCGATAGAGGAGGTGAATATCGATATCGTAATTTTTTGAAAAAAACATATTTAAATGCAATGGAAAATACACAAATCATTCACGGCTAATGCGGTTTCTTTTTACTTAGTTCAGAGTCTGTAACGACTCCTACTCCAAGACCCATGGCCCTTGACCATTTTTGTTAGGCAATTCGATAGCTCAAAAAATGATGTGCAAGTGTAGAATCTTAAGTACAGAATTAAATATAAAAACTTATACAAATGACACTTAAGAAGTGAGTGAAGCTTTGTCGGAGCGGCGTGTCATCGATCTTGAACGTTGTCAGCATAGAAGTCTTTGTTGGTGCAGACAGCACCCAAGTCGAACCTGTGTTTTGATAAATGGCAAAGGATTCAAAAGTTAAGATGATATGTTTATCTAACATGCTACTTGAGTGTGTAGATTGAAGTCCTAGCGAAGGACTGCTAGGCACCTAGCGAAGGACTGCTAGGCATCGGAACCTAAGACCCAGCGAAGGGATGCTGGGCACCTAGTGAAGGGCTGCTAGGAGTCTAAGACCCAGCGAAGGACTGCTAGGCACCAGGAGAAGGACGGCTTGGTCACGAAGACCTGGTGAAGGACTGCTAGGCACCAGCGAAGGATTGCTTGGTAATGAAGACCTGGCAAAGGACAGCTAAGCACCTGGCGAAGGACTGCTGGGCAAAAGTCCAACCGAGGAGCCGGTTGGCGACAGGTAAATTCTCCTGAGAGGAGTAGGTGAGGATGCATTCCCCGTCGAGGGAACAGTAGGCGTTGGTTCGACCTAGGGTTCCATTTTGGAGACCCAAAGTAAGAACCAAGACAACTAAGGCTGTATAAAACTAATATTTTATTGCTTTGTGTTGTTTTGGACTAACCTTGGATGCAGGACCAAAGGAATGTGTCTCTGCAACTCAGAACGCCCCAAAGGAGAGGGGCAAGCAGCTGGGCAGGGCGCCCCCAAGGTCAAGGCAAAACAAGTTAAGCAAGAAAACGCTTCGGAAGCTCACTGGGGGGGCGCCCCCATGCTCCCGGGCGCCCCCGTGCTCCCGGGCACCCCGGATGCTTAGGGCGCCCTGGGTTCAAGCCAACGAAGTGAACCGACCGAGAAGCTAGCAGACCAAGTCAACCGGGGCACCCCCAACGTCCCAGGCACCCCCACAGTCAAACCTCAGCCCTACTCGAGCGGGATAAGGGCTGACCGAGAATGTTGCGGATCGGAGGCCACGTAGAGGGCACCCCCAACGTCCAGGGCGCCCCCAGGACTGCTATAAATAGCCCTCGACCCCCAAGGCTTCTCAACACAATATTCCAATGCCACTAGGCTCTTCGACTCAAGCGCTCTGCTTCAGAAACCTCCCAACTCGAGATTGAAGCGCCGATGACGACCCTCTGCTCAGAAGTACAATCTACAACGGGCGTCGTTAACGAAAGACCTTAAGTTTTAATTTACTGTACTCCAACTGTAATCATTCTGTAAACCTTTTTGCGCACATATAGAATTGCCCCCAGTAAACGGTCAACGACCGTGGGCCTTGGAGTAGGAGCCGACCGCGACTCCGAACCAAGTAAAATCGTTGTGTTCGTGTCCTTCTTTGTTTTTAATTTCCGCTGCTTATTCTCTTTTGCGAATCCGAAACATTTTACGATATTCACCCCCCTCTATCGTTATTCTCGATCCAACAAGTGGTATCAGAGCGGGGAAGCTCAAATTTGGTGCAACCACCTATTTGAGAATTTTTCGGATTTTCTTCGAAATTGTTTTTATTTGCTTTTCGAGTTTTCATCGTTAATCGAGGTTGGTGCAACACCCCTCGATAAATATTTTTTTTCTTCCCGCACTACTAATCCAAGACCAAGTCTTGGGATATTTCTTTCCTTTTTACTCTTATTTTCAGATAAATGGCCATGCAAGAAGGATTCAGCACAGCCAGACCACAGTTTTCAGTGGGGAGGACTTCTCCTACTGAAAAAGTCGGATGGAGGTCCACCTGAAAACTCAGGTGGACATGTGGATAATCATCCAGTCTGGACTGGAGATTCTAAAGAATGCTGAAGGAGTGCCACAGTCTTACGCTGAGTGGAATACTGCTCTGAAAAGAAAAATCGAAGCTGATGCAAAAGCAACCCAGACACTTCAATGCGGCCTGACCGAGGAAGAGTTGAATCGGGTAGGACCATTCAACAGTGCAAAGGAGCTGTGGGGTAAGCTGATCGAGCTGCATGAAGGAACTTCAGATACTCGAATCAGCAAGAGAGATCTCCTCCTGAACAAGTTGTACACGATCAAGATGAACAACAATGAAACAGCAGCCCAGCTCCACGCCAGAATTCAGGAGTTAATGAACGGACTACACACAATCGGTCACAAGGTAGAAAACCGTGACCTAATAAGGTACGTTCTTAACACTTTCCCAAGAAACACCTTGTGGGCATCTATGGTAGATGCGTGCAAAGTTTCAAGGGATCTTTCAAAAATTAAGTTAGATAAACTATTTTTTGAATTAGAATTGCATGAGCAGACTAACTGCAATCTACCGAGAAAGGCATTGCCTTTGTTGCAGGTAAAGCTGGAAGGACAACCAAGAAGAAGCCCCAACCTGCACTCGAGTCTAATTTAGACTCAAACTCCGAAGACAGTGAGGGAAATTGGCCTAAGTTGGTTCGGCTAGCCCGAGACTACTACAAAGAGCTAAAAAACCAGACCAACAGAAGAAAAGCCAGCCAAAGAAAGGAAGATCAAGCTGAACCCTCAAATGAAAAGAACAAGCCCAACGTGACCTGTTACGAGTGCAAGAAGAAGGGCCACTACAAGACTGAATGCCCCAACCTGAAGGAAACAAAGAAGACGAGAAAGAAGAAGGCACTTCAGGCAACGTGGGACGAGTCCTCCTCCAAAGAAGAAGAAGAGGTCCCACAGTCGAACCTGCTCGCACTAACCGCCTCAGAAGAAATCGAGACCGAGTCAGAGTTGGAGCCGGACGACGGCAAACTTACATTCTCAGAGGACGGCGAAATAACTGTAAGTGATTTTTCAAGAAATTAGTTAAATGAATTAATTTCCTATCTTTCTCGAGATTTGGCAAAAGCTAAACTCCGAGTCGAATCTCTCCGACAGGAAGTAAAACTCCTGAAAGAGAGAGTTGACTCTAGATCCTTAACTTAGAAGGTTCAAGAAGGAACTTCTACTCAAGTTGAAAAACTTGAGAAAGAGAACTCCTCCTTGAAAACTCAAGTCAAGGACCATAGATCAGCCTTAGAACGGTTCACTTCTAGTTCCAAGGGTCTTGACATGATTCTTGGAAAACAGAAGTCGGTTCTAAATCGATCCGGACTAGGCTATAGAACCAAGTCTAGACAAAGATCCTACTATGTTGTACTGAACCAGTCCAGACCTAAAGTTCAAGCATGGGTACCCAAACTGTGCCTGAACAAACAAACTGGAACAAATCAGTATTGGATCCCCAAGGACAAGATTCACATCTTGCCGAACCATTATCGTGGCTTTAGTCCAGGGGGAGCCAAATTAAAAATAATATTTATAGTTAGATAAAATTCAATTCTTGTTTTCAAATTGCATGAGTGCTTGTTTATTTAATTTCTGTAATTTACCATGCTTAGACTTAGGAATGGTTAGTTTAAGGACTGAACCAACTTAACTGAAATTTGAACAACATAGTATTGGGTGGCGGTGAGATGATAGTACGTTAGGGAAGCCAATTCTAATAAGGTCAAGTATACTTGGTCTCTTTGGACTGGTGAAACTAGCCGAAGCTACCGATCCAAGACCCAAACTAGTTAGACCAGAATTTTTCAAAAAATAGTTTGAAAATGAAATTTCATTAAAAGGCTTTGTCAAGGAAAGGGTTGATATCCAATAAGGCTACGACAAAAGAAGGCCTAGTGCATCGCCAAGACCTGGAAGCCAATTTTTGAAATTCAAATTCAAATTATTCTTTGTCAAATTCGAATCTAACACAAATTTTTAGTTAATTGTAGATTCAAACATTTTTTAATTAAACTCAAAATCAACTATTTTCAAAATTAATTTAAGTTTTTCAAAATAAATCATGATTTTTTAAATTTATTCTATCTACCAAAACCTGTCTCACACAACCCATAAGGCAAACTTGATTGATAACCCTAGATTGGGTGAGACGGTAAAATTTAACTTAATCGAAATTTATTTAATACTTGCATGGTTGTTTAAATACAGACATTAAATCCTATAGTTTAGAACGACATTGGCCTAATACTAATCAAACCATGGTCAAAGTAGTCAAACCATGGTCAAAGCAGTCAAACCATAGTCAAAGCAGTCAAACCATAGTCAAAGCGGTCAAATCATGGTCAAATGCTCAACAAGACAACAAAGTTGCCAATTCACACCTAACCCGGGCGCCCGTGAACCCTCGGGCGCCACATCCTTTTCCCTTTCCTCTCTTTCAAGACAAAAAGCTGCAAAAGCAACTGACCAGGGCGCCCGGTCCTCCCGGGCGCCCCCATAGACATGGTCAAAAGCGAAAAGCTGCTAAATGGAAGCTGCAGCCTACGGGGGGTGCCCTCGCCCTTCGGGGCGCCCTCTCGGACCGGGGCGCCCTCTCACTCCAGGGCGCCCGGCCGAACTCTATAAAAGGCCCCTAAATCCTCACTCATTTGCCACAACCAAAACCCTTCACTTCTCCAATTCTTCTCATTCAAAGCGAACTAACACCTCCCGAGTGACTCTCTTGCTCCCTCAACCTCGACCATGCCTCCACGAACGGCTACTCGGTATAATTTTTTTTCCTCTTACGCATTTAAAATTATTTTTCTTAAATTCCTTCCTTTAAATGCATGTTTCTTATCTTAGAAAATGCCGAGCAAACCAATCAGACACCGGTATCGAACATAGTCCCGATCATAGGTTCCCAACTTTAGAACTTTGTAATAAGTTTGCTCGAACGACATACAAGCCTATAAAAACAAGCTACTTAAATAGACAATTCTTCACTCAATCTTGTCCACTAGCCATGAATGTCATCAACTTTTACCAATTAGACAACCTAGTATTCTGCACTCATTCAATCAACACATCCTTATGTGTAGAATTCTATAACAACATAATTAGACAGGACAGTCTTATGTTCGTCACCACCATTCAAGGGATACCCTTGACAATCACTCCTTCGTTGCTCAACCGATTTCTCGGACTACGACTCTCACAGTCCACCTTTTGCTGTTACCCTCCTAGGGACCCCCCCTTTGATGCTCCCTACTCTCACATTACCCTAGATACACTACACTCCTACTTCTATAGGCATGCCAGAAACCCCTTGGCCAGACGATTTCAATCTGTTGACCTTCAGGTACAGGACTACGCTCTATATAGAGTTCTAGTCCGCTGCATTCTACCGTTATCCACTAGGGACGTCGCGACCATGCGACCATTTCATACCTTCCTTCTATATGCACTGATCGACCATCTTGATATCGATATTGGACTACACATGTTCCATACGATCCTATATGCCTCCAGTGTTACCACGCAAGGGCGGGTACGCACCCCCTATTGCCACATCATCACTTCCATTCTTCATCATCACGGTCGTAACATCACCGATGGTGAGATGACCGCGATGACTGACTTCGATGAGATAGGTTTTAGGAACTTTTCCCTAGCTGGTACAGAGGTCTCGGCTACTGGGGTTTTGTCGTGGAGGCGTCAGAGAGCCGGACCCCAGATCGACTCGGATGAGGACGTTGAGGTCGATGTAGCAGATCTGGCAGCTGAGATTCGAGAGTGCATAGACGAGCCCCCTCCACCGACACTCTACGAGAGAGTGACGCGACTTGAGACACAGATCCAGAGCCTCCGGGAGGAAGTGGAGGCAAATTATACTGAAGAAATGGAGGCGAATCAGGCCTATTACACTGAGTACATGAGTGCCCGCTGTAAAGCTCAAAAATTTTCTCAAATAATTTTAGAAATATCCTAGGATTTTTTTGGAATTTTTAGATATTTTTATGGAATTTTTTCATAAAAAGAAGTGCCAAAAATAAAGAAGATGAGTTGGTGGCCTTAGGTGAGTTTTGAACCCGCAACCTCTAACTAGAGGAAACCCTTAGCATGGCTCCACAAACCACCAGGCCAATGAGAGTTTCATTGAAGGAAATAATCGAGTATTCTAGATATGTATTTAACTTAGGATTTTTTTTTACAACTTAATATAAATAACGAATTAAAGAATTAGAGGAGGAGATTTTAGGTTTTCGTGAGCCAAGGGTGCAGCGCCGACGCCCCTCCTCCTCTCCTCTTCCTCTCTTTCGTTTTCTTCCTCTTCTCCTCTTCTCTTGCCGCCCAAGACAAAGGGGAAGCCAAGGGAAGGTCTCAAGAGGCCCTATTCTCTACGGGGACCCTCGTAGACGCGAGGAGAACGCCGAGAAGCAAGAAGAACGTTGTAGTTCGACGTTTCCTCAGGAATTTCAGAGTTTATTCGTAAGAAAAACCTAGCGCAGGAAGTAAGTATCCCTCACCTGCAGTATAAGTAGTTTCGGTTGATTTTTCATATGCTTTATTTCTTTGTATTTATGCTTTACGATTAGAAATCGTAAATTATGAACAAGAACGCACATTAGGTGTTTGTTAAAATGTTCAGTTCAGTTAATGCTATAGAAAGCATTAAAGAATAGAAATTCTTGCTCCAATTTATGATGGGGACCAAGGTCCAATAGGATGGGCTCCTAGTTGCCCCTAGGTTTAGATAACCTAGTAAAAGCAAGAATCAGAAAAGGAAAGAAAAGTATAAAGGACTATTTTATTTTCAGTTGGCATTGTACCGGACTTCGGTCCAGGGATAGGCTCCAAGTTGCCTCTAGGGTTAGATAACCTAGTATAAGATGGACTCCTAGTTGCCCCTAGGTTTAGATAACCTAGTAGAACCCTAATGGATTCGGGATTTGCTACCTCGGGTTTATTAGGGATGCGCGCACAGTTGGTACATTGCCGGGCCCACAGCAGTTGATTATTACTTTCACCTACTATATGTATTTAGTTTTCAGAAATTCATATTAGCATGTGGTGAATTTAATAATTAGTTTTATGTTAGTTAGTTTCTGTTCCAGTTCAGATATGTATGTCATGCTATAGCTTACTTTTCAGTTTTAGTTCAGTATGTGCCATATCTCAGTTATATGCCACGACATTCTATGATATGTATTTTAGCATGAGCCTAGCATGATTACTTATGGATATGAGCATGTATGTGCATAGCATGTTTTACAAAAGCATAATTCGAGTTTTCATAGTTTTGTGAGGCTAGATGGTACTTACTAAGCTTTATGCTTATTAGTTTGCATTTCCTTATACTGCAGATATAGGTAAAGGAAAGCACTAGTAGCGGAGGCGGCGGGCTTGATGCAAAGTGTGTGTGATGGTGGAGTTGGAATAAAAGTCTTCGAAACTTGCAAAGCATAGAAATAGTCTTTATTATGTTTCTTTTAGTTTTTCCGCAATAGGTTATGTGAACCATGTATGAACTTAATTAGACTTATATTCGTGGTGCCTAGTATGCTTGAAGTAGTTTACTTACCTGACTTAATATTGGTTTAGTGAATGCTTGAATGTCATGAGTTACTCCTTGTGATAGGGTAATTTAGACCCATATTTACGCTTTAGGAGTAAGAACTTGATACTTTTGATCTACATGCTAAATACTTAAGATATGCTTGTTCTAAGATTAATGCACCATATGGAATGACATGTAGTAGCTAAGGATGCCTTTAGATAGGAATACTGAATAGTTTCAATAAGAAGTTGATATGAACTTGGCACATTCATGTTATGCTTCTACATGTTGTTTTTGTGTTTTCTAAGTTTCTATTGCTGCTAGAAACCCTCTAAAAACATGTATCAAATGCCCTAGAATCATTGTAGACCTGTTAGGAAGCTTAGATATGAATTTATGGAGCATTTGGTACGGAATAGGTTGACTTTGGCACATTCTGAAACTCTGAAATCTGGGTTTTCAGAACTACCAGTCGACTGGGAAAACACCAGTCGACTGGTATCGGGCACAGAAACATTCGGTGGCCCGACCAGTCGACTGGTATATATCAGTCGACTGGTGCTGTGTAAAACAAAACTAGTGTAGAGCAGCTGGTTAGTGCTTTAGTCATGCAATGCAGAGGTTGGGGGATCGAATCCTGGAAAAGCTAATAAAATTAAAGTTTTTGTTTTATTTTGGCTGGTTAGTGCTTTAAACATGATTATGAATTGTTAGTTCAGTAAATAGCGAAATAAGAATTTTTGAAATTCTCTCAGTTGGTTTAGCATTATTAGAAATCATTAATCAATCAGCCAATCAGTTAGTAGTAGCGATCCGCCTTAAAGCTTAGTACCAGAAGGCGGGTCGTTAAAGAGTGGTATCTGAGCAAGTTCCATCTTTCCTCCTCACACACATCAGCATCATACCTGCAGCTTCCAAGTAAGAGTATCTCTCACATTACCATATTTTCTTGCTTTCAGATTTATAGTATTTACATGTTATTCATGCTATCTGTTTTCTAGTCAGTTCTTGTTTGCATTTAACGGAAGCATGTTCAATACTTTAGTTTATATCTGATAGCATGTTTTTAGAATTAGAATATGAACTGTATGTCCTCTGTCATTTAGATAATGGCTAGAGGACGCCCAACTAGAAGGGCACCAGCTACTGAGCCTCCATAGGAGGCAACTGACATAGTGACTCCACCTAATCTCGTGGAGATAGTGGCTCAACTCCAGAGATAGATAGTTGAGCAACAGCAAGAGATAGCCACTTTAAGGGCTAATCAGCAGACCACACCTACTACTACGCCAGGACCAAATGTAGAAACCCCAATAGTGATAGAGGTTCCACCTTGAGCACCAATCCTACCAATAGAGCCAGAAGCCCCAGCAGTAGGAGCTAAAAGAGAAGTATATCTGGTTCAGTGGCAGAAACTCAAACCAGAGACCTTTTCAGGCACTAGTGAACCATGGGATGCACAAGCCTGGTTCAAAACCCTGGAGAGTACCATGGAGCTTCTGGACTGGCCAGAACATGAGAAAGTGAAGTGCGCCTCCTTCTGCCTAGCAGGAGATGCTAGAATGTGGTGGGAAAGGGTGAAGGCCAAGCGAGACATAAACCAGATGACGTGGGCCAACTTTAAAGCTGAGTTCTTCAAAGAATTCTTTCATATGCGGGTTACTAACCGACATTATGATGAATTCACTGAATTTTGTCAAGGTAACCTATCAGTAGAGGAAGCCGTGAAGAGATTCAACAGGTTGGCGCGTCTGTGTCCCGAATTAGTCAGCACCGAACGAGAGCGAGTCAGGCTAATGCTCAAAATGCTAAGGCCAGAGATAGCACTGAATGTGGCTAGCGGCATCCATAGGCCGCAAACCTCAGAAGAACTAGTGAGCAGTGCTCTGATCACCGAGCATTACCTGAACAGCATGCAACAGCAGAAGTCAGTCATGATAGAAAGTAAAGGCCAAGGCAGTTCAGGAACTCAGAAACCCCAGGGCGTTCGCAGAGAAGTTAACTATATCTCCAGATGTACTCAGTGGCCAGTTCTTAACCACCCTACCTTCAGGAGAGATTATGGCATCCACGCACTGGCTCCGTGCAGTGCCAATCAGTATAGCGGGCAGAGAGCTTTATGGTGATCTGATAGTGCTAGATATGACTGATTATGATGTCATTTTTGGAATGGACTTCCTAATCAAGTACGGTGCCTCCATAGAATGCCGTAAAAGGAAAGTTATATTCCAACTTGAAGAAGGAGTGCAGTTTGAATACATCGGAGAACCCAAGAGAAAGGCCAAGAAATTTCTCTCATCTCTAAAAGCACAGAAATTGCTGGATTCAGGATGTACTGGATTTCTAGCACATGTAGTCAATACCGAACAAGAGAAGGACCAAAAGCTAGAAGAGGTCCCAGTGGCATGTGACTACCCAGCAGTCTTCCCTGACGAGTTACCAGGCTTACCGCCAGACAGGGAGATAGAGTTTGAGATAGATCTCATTCCAGGTACCAATCCCATTTCAAAAGCACCATACCGTATGGCTCCAGCAGAATTAAGAGAACTTCAGGAGCAACTACAGGAGCTGCTCGACAAGGGCTTCATACGCCCTAGTCATTTTGTTAGTGATATGAGAGAAGTGTCCTAAGGCAATCGCCTTATGATTGTAAACATTTATTTTAATAAATGATAATTCACTATTTGATTATACATGTTTGTATTTGATTGGGATCTTAAACTCATATACTGAATGTCCGCCATACAATTCACAGCATAAGAGAATTTGTGATGGGATCACAACTAGTGATTATCTCTAAATGTGCAAATGTGAATTGTTGGAAATATCCCTAGTCGATGAATTGATAAATACGGACATTATCAATTCTGTTGAGACTAGCATGGGTTATTCTCTATTCAGCTGATTCTCACTGGCTGGTGACATTGGGATGTCCGGAGATAAACATGGATGCTAGTTAAGGGAACTAGTTCATTGGAGTGACTAGCTGTAAGACTTCATATGGGAATCTACATGTAGATATGTCAATGAAGTTCTTACTGCAGCTTAAGTGCGATGTTCCTTTGACTTGCGGTGTTCAAGTCATCTTGGTCATGGAGACTTATACTTTGACATCTTAAGCAAGCATCTCTTAGGAGGTGTGGACCCAGGATGATCGGGTATAAGCCGAAGTGCCCGAAGATGTTTGAACAGCCTACAAAGGATTCACCACTCCTTGCGAGGAGATGTATACCCAGGCCTATCGTCGGATTGTTACTCAAAGCCTCTGGCCAGAGCATATCATGTTAAGAGTGCGAGTCTCTTAAATACATGAGAGTAATTAGAAATCCAAAGGACGAAAAAGACACTACATGGGCTAGGTGTGACGTAGTCAGCCTAGTGGGGACTGACACCATTGACCGTGTCCTGAACCAAGTGGGTATAAGGTGGTGAAGGGAATGGGGCACGATTCATTAGAGCTGCTGAAGGGTTTCAGAATAATTTCTTCTGAGGTCAAACCGTTGATCTTTCGATTAATTGGGGATCATGATGTACTACTAGGTGCCACTCATGATCGTTCTATAATTAGTTAAATTATAGACGGCCAACATAAATCGAAAGCCTATTTAGTCACACGCACTACGAGTAATCCGAGGGATTTAAAACGAGTTGAAAATTGGATTTTCCGATCAAGAGAAATAAGTCGAATCTGAGTTAGTCAGAGGCGCAATGGAAGCTAAAATGGCTAAGTCTTTTGAAGGCTTTTTGGGCGAATTAAATGAGTTTAATTCGCGGCGGTTCGGGTTGGTTTGGCCGGCCAAAGAGGGTGTCAAAACCCCCTTTGGTGGCCGGCCAATAAAGAGGAGAAAACCAATTGATTTTGGTTTAATTAATAAAATAAATCTAGTGCGATTTATTTTATAAATTATGGATAAATAAATTTGTATAAAGAAATTTATATAAATAAAATTTATAGAAATTTATTCTTTTATGGAAGATTAAAATAATCCATGAATTGATTTATTTTAATTTTATAAAATCAATTATGAATTGATTTTTTCATAATAAGAAAGTTTATAAATTTCTTATAAAAATTTATTCCATAATTTAAAGAGAAGAAGAATTAGTTTTATTATAAATTGTTTATAATAAAGACTCGGTTTAAACGGAATAATAAGAAAATTTATAAGATAAATTTCTTATAACTAACGTAATTCCGTTAATTCGGTTTAGAGGGAGACTTAGCAAAGGAGTTGCTACTATATAAAGGAACCAAAGGCTAGCCCTTATTCCTAACTAATCAAGTAATTGAATAGAGCTCTCCCTCTCTCTCTTCTCTTCTCTCCTCCTTTCCCCTCCCTTTCATTAGGGCCGGCGCCCACCCTAGCTCCATTAGGGCCGGCGCCCATCCTACACCAAGGCAAGGAGTTGCCGTGAGCTTCAAGGAGAAGAAGAAACCAACCAAGAAGAAGAAGAAGCGGATCACATCTCCCTCTCTCTCGGAATTCGATTCCGTTACTTCGTTGGTTAGTTTCCTAATTTTTCTCTTGTACTTCTTTGTTGTGCCTATAGAGAATCTAGTAGTTCTCGTCGGCACAAAACTCGTGACTTTGCGAAGTCATCCCGAAGAGAACTCGGCGTGGACGCGAATAGAGGCGGAGCTTCCAAGGGACGCTACGGTTGGATCTCGTCCCTTTTTCTTCGAGTTACGCGAGGTATAAAAGTAAATTAGTTTACTTTTCACAAAATTTTATTGTATGATTATGTCAACACACCATAGGGTTGCATGCTAGATACGAAGTTAAAATAATTTAGGAAATTATTTTATGCAAACTCTTCCGCTGCACGTAAAAATTTTAAATTTTACGAACTCGTATCCTTGTCAACATGCACCCGGTCCCAACAGTGGTATCAGAGCCGGTTAGTGTTCGACATTATCATATAATTGTTTTGCGGAACACTTTGTCATGATCTCAATTTCGGAAAAAATTTTCAATTATGGAAACTTTCAAATTATAATAGATTTTAGATTTAGAAATTTCAAAGTTTGGAAATCCTCATGAAATTTCGCAAACGTTTGAATTTTCTAGTTTCTAAAATTTTATAATAATTGTGAAAATTTCCATCTTTGGAAACTTTCCAAATTTTGGAAAATTTTCTATTTTAGAAATTTTCCAATTTTTGGAAAAATGTAAGTTTTCTTTTTACCAAAACTTACAATTATTCTGAAAAATTATTTTTGAAATCTCGCAATTTTGGGCACTTTCTTTTGAGAAAGTCTAGACAAATTCATGGACAGTTAATTGACAATTAAATTTGAATTGGTTTTTAAATTGACAACAAAATTCTTTATTTTGGATTGAGCCTCGGGGAGCCGTCCAATTTAAAGTTAGTTGTTGTAATTTAATTTCCCAATTTTTAATTGAAATTGTCATGTTTGATTTGGATTGAGCCTCGGGGAGCCGTCCAATTAGATTTACAACACATTACTTTTCTTTGGGTATCTGAGCCTCGGGGAGCCACCCTTAGAAAATAATTTGTTGTAATTAATTAAATCCATGAATAAAATATGTTGAAGAGGTGATGCTCTTACATATTGTTGTCTCCAAAATTAATTAGGAAAATGGTTTCCTATAGAGTATTCTTAAATAAGATTTTCATGAAAATAATATGTAGTTGAATTAAGGGATTTGTCTCTTAATTTAATAAGATTTGATTTAGAGAAATCAAAGTCTTGAACATATTATTTCCGAAATTAATTATGACAATTTAGGAAATTGTTTCCCAAAACAATTCCTTTAATAAAGTATGAAATTATAATTAGGAAATCCGGTTCCTAATTTAATTCATGAGACTTGATAAATTAAGTCACATACATACTTTATTAAGGAAAACGTTAGTCATGACATAATTATATGTCATGAATGTGCTTAGAAAAGAATGAGACCCAAACACCCCTTACAAAATATTAAGGCTAACACCTTCCATTAATATGGTTAGAACCGGAGTTTTGTTTCTCGTTTGGGTTGATGGACACATCCATGCCCGACTTGAACCTCAACATGTTCAAACCATAGAATTAGTTTATGAATAATATAGTTGAAGTCAGAGGTCAATCCTTAGTTTTGGTTGTTGGACACATCCAAGCCGGACTAAACGGTTGAATGAACTTCAACAATATTAAAACTATTTCTTGATTAATGGGTCAGCCTTAAGCTTGGAGCATCGATTTGTTGTGCCACAGCCAAGGTCGATGTGAAGAGAGGTGCAGTTGGGTGCTATGTATAATGATACATACTTGTTAATGAGTTAACAACCCAATGATTTATGCAAACATTCAATTAGTTGATAGCATAAAGTGATAGTTACATATATGCGATGTGTAATCGGTAAAATTACCTACCTTCATAGCTAAGAAAAACTTGATGGCCACAGCCATGGTGGTTCTTATCTATGGTTGGATATCAACCTATTTGGAGATGTTCCTACGATCTCCCGAATTGATAATAAGGGTGATTCAATTCGTAAAATAAATAGGATTTAATTTATGTATGTTGATACATTCTTTAATCAATCTTCTCACATAATCTCAATTTGTATTTCTAGGATAATCACTCGATCATGTCTACTCAAATAAACTTACGTTCCATTTTGGACACCAATAAACTGAATGGGCCGAATTTCATGGACTGGCTTCGAAACCTGAGGATAGTCCTCAAGGCAGAGAAGCTTGCCTATGTCCTTGAAGAACACTTCCCAAAAGTCCTCCAGAAAATGCAACTCCGGACCAATTGTTGGCCATCAGAAACATGTGACCGATTCTGAACTTGCGAGTTGCATCATGCTAGCCTCTATGGTACCTGAGCTGCAAAAGCAGCATGAGCATATGGATGCTAATACCATCATCTTCCATCTTCATGAGTTGTTTGAAGAGCAGGCGAGATCCGAAAGGTTCGAAGTCTCCAGACTCCTCTTCACCACTAAGATGCAGCAAGGCACTTCTGCCTTGCAGTTTGCGTTAAAGATGTTGGGGTACATTGAGCGACTGAGCACACTCGGTTTTGCAATGGATCATGAACTAAGTATTGACTTAATTTTGAGTTGTTTGCCCAAAAGTTATTCACAATTTGTGATGAACTATCGGATGAACAAACTGGAGACCACCATTCCTGAGTTGATCAACCTGCTAAAGACTGTGGATCCTTCTGTAAAGCCGGATCAAAAGACGGTACTGTTAGTTGGTTCCTCGAAGAAAGGTTCTAAGAGGAAGGCCAAAGAACAGAATAAGGGAAAGAAGAAAAAGGCCAAAAAGACTGAAAATACCCTAAAAGGCACTTGTCATCACTGTGGCAAGGAGGGTCACTGGCGAAGAAACTGCAAGGTTTATCTTGAGTCCTTGAAAGAGAAGGCATCCAATGCCCCATCCTCTTCAAGTATCTTCGTTATTGAATGTCACTCTATATCCTCAAACACATGGGTACTTGATACTGGGTGTATCTCACATATATGTAATGACATACAAGGGCTAAGGAATAGAAGAAGACTCGTCAAGGGAGAAGCGAATTTGCGAGTTGGAAACGGAGCAAAGATTGCTGCTGTTGCCATCAGAACGTATTTGCTAAAGCTCCCTACAGGACGTGTCTTAGAATTGGATAATTGTTATTTTGTTCCTTCGTTAATAAAGAACATTGTATCTATTTCATGTTTGAATGAAAAAGGTTATCATTTAACTTTTAGTAACAATTGTTGTTACATAACTTTAAATGGCGTTCTTTATGGGAATGGAACTTTGTGCAATGGCATCTATACGTTAGATTTATCCAGTGACGTTTTCAATATCGAAGTTAGCAATAAACGTGCTCGAATAGATAATCGAATAGACTCCTACACGTGGCACTGTCGTCTTGGCCATATAAGTAAGAAACGCATGACCGAATTACACCGATGTGGAATTCTGGAATCATTTGAACCCGGTTCATTTGATACATGCGAATCATGCTTAAAAGGCAAAATGACCAAATTACCCTTTTCCAGAAAAGGTAATCCAGTGGGAGAGTTGCTTGGTCTAATACATACCGATGTATGCGGACCAATGTCAACTCAAGCACAAGGAGGCTATAACTACTTCATCACCTTTC
>JAGFNQ010002060.1:405960-462162 GCA_024364735.1 Boesenbergia rotunda | reverse complement strand
CTGTTCCATCATTCCTGAGCAAGTTGTTGAGATCTGAGAAGCAACCATTCCTTGCTTGAGCACTTGGAGGAAGGAACAAGAGGCTTGAAGTCCATCAGCGAGAAGACACGAAGAAAGGGATTCTTGCGTGAGATCGTCGCTGGGTGAAGCTTGGAGAAGCCTGCTGTGTTCTTGTCTTTGCTGAGTGCTAAAAATTCGCTAAGTCTTTAAAGTCCAAGTGATTGGCTATATTCACCCCCCCCTCTCTAGCCATCCGGGTTCCAACACTCATTAGCATCTGGTTCTTAAAGTACGAGCAAGAAATAAAAGAGGATCAATAACAAAGAAAAAGGAAACCAAACTGCAAATTCTGGAGGCAATGTCAAAGGAGCGCAAAAAGTCGGATAAGGAATTTACTTATTTCTTTTGCAAGAAAGAAGTCATAGAAGAAAATTGCCTCAAGTACACCAACTGGTGTGTAAAGAAAATAAACTTCTCAACTTTGTTAGTTCGGAAGTCAATTAGGTAGGGTGCCCATTGACACTTAGTGGATAGATACCAGTGCTACTACTCACATAAGTGTCAATATGCTAGATTGTCTCAGGAGCCGACTTTCGCTTGATGATGAAAGATACATCTATATGAGAATGAAAAGAAGGCAGTAATCGAGTCTATTAGTGTTTTTAGTTTTATTTATGAACTGATGTCTATTTAAATTTAGAAAATATTTTATTATACTATCTTTCAGACGAAACTTAATTTCAATTTCTTATTTAGATAAATCAAATTATTCTTGTTCATTTAGAAATTGAATATTTAATATTTTCTTTAATTTGATTGAAAATGGTTCCTTGGTGATAAGTTTTATAAATTAAATACCTTTACTCCCTATGTTGAAACATAATAATGCATAGTATAGGTACAAAATGAAAATTTTAGTATAGGTATAAAATTCTTGCACATTATGGCATAGACATTTAGGACATATATCCAAATAAAGACTAAAAAGTTAGTGTCCTTGACATGTCAAACTTTATATCTACATAAAGTGTGTTAAAGAGAAGACCACTAACAAAAGGAATAAAGGGCTAGCTTTATAGTGACGTTTCTGAGTTAATACATGTGAACATTGTGGACCATTCTCTAAGGCATTTTCGAATAAACACATATTTTATTAGCTTTATAGAAGACTATTACAGATTTAGCTATTTATACCTTATTTATTCAAAATTTTTAAAACCAAAGGTGAACGTTAAATAGCAAGGTTCTAAAATTCGCTAGGCGCTAGTCGGGCCCTAGACTAGCGCCTAGCGCCTAGGTGGGGATTAATTGGTGCTAGACGGATTAATCGGTATCAGCATAAATTACATAATTAATATAATAAATCACATATTATAACTCCAAGTCCAACACAATAACATCAAATTTAAATAAATATAAATTTTTGATTTTTTAATTTTAAATATAAATTTTTGAATAAGAATATGATTTATAATTAATAAATATGATTTATAATTCAAATTTTCTATTTATTTAAGGAAATGTTTAAAATTTTAAATAAAATTAAATAATAAAATTTAAAAAAACAACGCCGGTCGATCGGCCGCTGTCTGCGCCACCGGACGTGTCGTGGGAAGTGTCCGGCAGTGTTGGTAGCATCGCCGGAGACTTCGGCGATGCCGAATGTCTATAAAAATTATTAAAAATAGCTAGAAAGCTAGACTACCAATAAGCAAATAACTACATGTGTGTGTAAACATATATAGCAACTATAGTTCCTTCCTAACATAATTATGTTAGGTCATGTGGTTAATTCCCAAACTAACCCAGAATTTAATAGCTACCATAATTAATGGAGATCATCCCAATTATCATATTTCATTTAATTAACCGATATTTAATGATTAATACTCAATCGAGTCTTATTATCCAAATTAAGTTTAATTTCGGTCATTGAATTACATAACAAAACACTTCATCTCTGAAATACAGATGTATCCTTTTTCTTCTTTGCATTATTTCTCTACAATACACAGCAACACCGTAGGATTACCCATAACCAGAAAAACCCAAAATCAACCCCCAAAAATAGCATTGAATTCCACCAAATGCAACCCACTAGACCACTGATAAGTGAAACCAATAATACAGCATATACATGCATGAACAATAACTCGAAACAGGGCATACACTTCCAAAACAGATCTAAAATTCCTCGTAGCTCACGGTAACCAATCCTACATTAAATTAAACTACAAAAGTGTAGTTGTTTCCTACTCCAATCAACACAAGAAATCCATCTCTACTGAACCAACGCATACAATCAGCAATTCATGGTTCACAGCAAGCATTACTAAAATCTAAACTATTACTCTAATTCAACATGCAACTCACCTGAGATGCGTCGGTAACCTCCACCTCCACCTCCTTGCTTTGTCCTTTTCCGATTAGACCCAGCAACACAGCATAAAGGAGGATGATGTATGGCTAAGAATTTCTACTTCTCTAAGAAACTAGATCGTGCGGCACGTCGATGGCGGCTAGGGTTTCGCGTGGAGAAGAGATCGACCTTAGGGACGTAGCGTTGTGGTTCCTCGCGTGCGACGATGCAGGGCAACAAATTGGCGCCGGAAAATGAGAAGGAGAAGAGGAAGAGAAGAAGAAGGCGAAGGGAGGGGGAAGCGCGGCGGTTTTGCTGCGTGCGGGGCGGCGTCGAGGCAGAGAAACAGGGGAAAAATAGGTTTTTGGGAGGAAATTAAGGGGTTTAAAAAAAAATAGGTTTAATACGATGTCGATAATTTAAATATATATATATATATTTATAAATTATTTTATTTTTTTTTTAATTTATATATTTTTCAAAAAAATATAAAAAAAATTTAATAAAAAAAAAAAAAAAAAAAAAAAAATAAAAAAAAAAAATAGAAAAAAAAAAAAAAAAAAAAAAAAAAAAGAAAATTAAAATAAGGGAGAATTATTAAACATCAAATTTATTGTATATTTTTATTTCAAACACGTACTTAGCTCTTACAAAAAAAAAAAAAAAAAAAAAAAAAAAAAATTAGAATAAAAAGACCTCAAGTTTGGATTATTCCAACTAGGCCCCTAATTTTCGACTTAACAGTGCCAGCTGGGCCGCCGGGTGCCCGCTAGGACGCCGGCTTGGCGAACGTGGCGGCTAGCCCGCCATCGAGGGCCGCTGGGCTGCATGTGGCGCCGACCGCAGACGCGCCAGCGGCACGCCCGAGCCGGCTGCGGTCGCCAGCTGCCCCGTCTGAGTCGACTGCGGCAGCCAGCGGCCACGACCGAGGCGGCCGCCAGCGGCCACGATCGAGGCTAGCCAGCGCCCCCAGCCGAGCAAACCAGGGATATGCCCACGCCGTCGGTGCCGACGCCGAGGAGAAGAAGAGGAGAAAAATGTACCGCCGATGAGGAGACCACGCGCGCGCCGCAGAGAATCGTCGAGATCGGAAAGAAGAGGAATCGCGTGGGAAGAAGAAAAGGGTCACGCGGTGCCCTAATTTATCCAGGTTTACCGACGGAACCCCGATTCCGTCGGTAATCCCGATTCCGTCGGTAATATATAAAAAAAACGGCGCCAACCTTAAATTTGGGTAAATTTGGGGATGTCTCCATCGGTAATTACCGACGGAACGGTAATTTCTCCAATTGCCGAGTGAAAATGGAACGGCATACCTAAATTTACCGACGAAAAATTTATTCGTAAATACTAATGGAATAAATTTTCCGTCGATAATTTCGTCGTAAGTATTTCTTATAGTGCTAAAGCTAAACATTTAATTAAACTTTGCATAAATAGGCATAAACTTGAAATATAATATTGGAAGTTCAATCAAGACTCAGTTTTTCACGAAGTAAACTTTCCTACTATCTCGGCTCTAACGCAGAGATTGAAACATTATTTTCAGAAATTTTCATTAAAGTTCCCTTGCTTCCGCTGCAGTTCTCTCTCCTTGAAATGCCATTTGATTCACTGATGGTATTAAAGTTACTGAGAAATGCTGGTGCTGAAGGAGTGGGTAGGTTGACAAAGAGACTGTTGAGCATAAGCACAACATTGGACATGGTTGGTCTTTGAATTGGATCTTCTTGCACGCATAGTAACCCGATATGTATGCACCTTAATATTTGTTGAGCTTGACATTGTTCAACTAGATCTTGATCAATCACTTGCAGGGCACTTCCTTGGGTCCAATGGCGCCAGACAACCTAAAGTGAGATGACAACATGTGTAATTAAGAACTTTACTTCATTTGAATAAATTGTGCATCAAATTCCTATCACTCGATCCAAGGGAGGATTAATACTTACATGAGTAACAAGTTCAATTGGATATTCAGATCCTCGGTGACCACTATTCTTCTGACCAGTTAGGATCTCCAAGACTAACACACCATAGCTATACACATCTGATTTAATTGAGAAGAGCCCATGAAGGACATATTCTGGTGCCATATATCCACTGTCATTAATAAGAAAAACGCAATGAGACTTTCTCTATTTTTCGAAATGATAAATAGAGCATTTACTTACAATGTTCCAGCAATTCTTTTAGTGTTTCCTTGGGTTTCATCCAAACCAAAAAGTTTCGCAAGACCGAAATCTGAAATTTTGGGATCCATGGTTGCATCTAATAAGATGTTACTGGCTTTTAAGTCCCGATGAATGATCTTCAATGGTGAATCTTCATGAAGATAAAGAAGTCCTCGACTGATGCCCTCAATGATCTTAAACCTTCTGGCCCAATCCAATTGCTTTCTCTTTGAATTATCTGCACCATCCAAAAGTATAATATTTGGGTACTAATTTTGATGATCATGGTGTGTGCAACAGAGGACTAAACTATTCATGTAATCTTATACACAACCAATCTCATAACATATATTCGAGAATGGACTTGAAAAGGGACGCTATTAAGTACTGGATTAGATTAGCAAACTACTAGATAATCAATTCCATGGATTGAGTGATGATGTTATCGTGCAAAAACAAACGGAGATTGAAACTATACCAAACAAAAACTTGTCGAGACTTTTATTAGCAACGTAATTATAAACAAGTAATTTCTCCTCTGATTCTAAGCAACAGCCCAACAACTTCACAAGGTTTCTGTGTCGAAGTTTGACAACCAGAAACACTTCATTTTTCAACTCATCTAGTCCTTGTCCTGAACTTTTTGAAAGTCTTTTTACTGCTACATGCTCTCCGTTCTCCAGTATTCCCTGTTTTTAAGTGTCATCAAAATTATTAGTCATTTATCAAGTCAAAGAATCATTCACAGTTATATACAACATTGCTCAAACATAGGATTGACCTTATAAACAGGCCCAAATCCTCCTTCTCCTAGCTTGTTACTATCAGAGAAGTTGTCTGTAGCTATCCTAATAGCCTCCAGATCAAACAATAGAGATTCTGCACCTATTATTTCATGTTGATCTTTATGATCTGTTCAAAAGATATTTTTCGGAGTAAATTAAGAATAAGCATGTATATATGTTCAAGCACTAGATAATAATAGTTCAGTAGCCATACTGAATGTTGTTGCAAGTAGGTTCCGTCTTAGTATGGTCGCTTTTGTTCTTCGACGGTAAATAAAGATGGCACAAAGGAATAACGGTGCTGCAGCAATCGAGATGACAATAAATAGAATTCTTCTTCTTCTTCTTCTCCCGGTGCTGTTTTTTCCTAATCAAGCAACATGAAAAATAGATACAAATTGCATTGGATGTCTCAAAGAGGAATTGTAACATGCATGGTACGAGTTAATGACTGATAATAAAGCAAATTTCTTATTTGATTTGTCTTGCAAAAGAAAAAACAAACTGCTTGCTAAAGGATTAGTGAATAAACAAGCTAATGGATAAATTAGTGAACAAAAGACAGATGTTTGATTAATCGTACTTGGGTGATCCAATTCTCCTGCGAGCCGAATGTATAAATCATCTCCTCCTTGGACAAAAGTTCTGAGATCCAACAGATCACCAAGCCAAGTTATGCATCCATAAGGCCCGCCGATCATCGCTTACGCCACGCAGGAGCAATCCTTCAAGCACCTATTCTTGCATTCATCGAGACTCATGTTTCCTCGTGCTGTAGCATTCTCTGTGTCGGGCACCTTCACGCTCTGCACCTTGGAAAACTGGTTGTTCGACGAGCAATTCAATGGTTTTTCCCTCTTGCACCCGGCCTCGCTTCCATTCTCCACGATCTTTACGAACCCGTCCAAGCAATCACAGTTGGCGGTATAGTAGTTCCAGGTGCACACGGTGTTGCGGCCGCAGCGATTGTATATATCGCAATCTTCCTCCGGAATCGACCACAGAAGTTGCCACTCTCCCTTGCCATCCCTGTCAAGATACCAATTCTGGAAGGTTCCATTGGCCCACAACACTGTCCGTAACAGTATCGGCGAGGCCTGCTGGTAATTAATCATAAAATAGGTCTCATTCTCGTTGGAAACAAACATGGGACTTAGTGAGCTCGCCACCTGGCTGCTCGCCGTCGATGGAAGGCCGACGAGCCCATATCCATTCCATAGGCCGCTGCGATGGTATTTGGCGGATCCGTGCCACGTGACGAAATCTGGAATAGGTAGATCCCTAATCAGGTGAACGTAGTCTCCCGAAGAAGGATCCGTGGCGTTTTTCCATGACACTTGCCGCCGTGAAGTGTTGGTCCGGAAGTCAAATCCGAGCTTCATGCCAGGCAGCTGTGTGTTGCTGTCAAGGTTTGAGTGCTCAAAGCTCTGCCATAGAATCGAGTTGCTGTCGTTCAGCACGAGGTTTCCAGAATCTAAAAGCTGCAAGCGTGCAAGTCCTGTGGATCTCGTTCCCGTCGACCAGACTATTCTATCTTCCTCAAATAAGATTAGATTTCCATCGGAAGTGAGGTTGAAGGATGCCATGGAGGCGTTGACAGACTTATTCCGATTGGCGATCCATACTACAGTGCCTTCTTGCGGTGTGAGATTGTAGTATGTGATTCCTAAGTAGCCCTTCGCTGAAATATTATTAATTAGTCTGAAGAAGCCCAGCTGGAACAAGTCTCCTGTCGATGTCAAGGTCTGTCCATTGACAAGTGAGCTATTCTGGATCATTGTAGCTCCTGTACCAACATCATAAATAAATAACTATCTAAAGAAATATTTATCAAATAACATGCTTATGTTTTTTAAAAATCTCCATCCGCCACATTAATTTGCTTTTCTCTATTTATTGTCCGTCCAAACCAACCCTCCACTGAATATATAGTTGAAATTGATTCAAAAACACACTCCTATTTAAACGATCTTAAACATTTTTATATTTTAAATTTATTTTCCTTTATTTTGAAGTAATGCCAAACTAAAAGTATTTTATAAATTTATCTATAATTAGTTTTCATTATTTTAAAATTTATAAGATTGTCAATATTTTTTAACAGTAATTTTTTCCAAAAATATTCTAGGGTCTTAAATTTATGTCAAATACTTCTATTATTATTATTTTTTTTGAATTTTGATAAATAGACATCATCCCACTCCTAGTTTCCCGAGTTAAAAGCATCTAGAGGCATTTTATTAAATCAAGCATGCAAGTTTCATGATTTCTCATTTTGCTTATCTAATATTTATAATATCCAAATCGCATTGTGTATTTTCGAAATACTCCTCCCACCAATTAGTTTCGAACCCATTATCCAGTTTCGTTTGAAACTGATTCATATATCTAAAAAAACTTCGAATCATTATAAACTAAAATTAATATGGTCTTGAAAACCTCCTTATATATTTATATTCTCAAATCTAAATTGGACGGTATAAATTGAATAGTGGATTTTTAAACTTATAAAGGTTCGATAAAATTTATTACAAATTCATTATAAAAACTAGGGCAATAATATACTCACTAATCAATGCCATCAATGAGTTCATAAAACTCTTCTGGTTTGAAAATATCAAACTTTCAAATTTTTGAATGGTATAAGTCCATCAATTTCGTTCGAAACTAGTTGACCGGCCTCAAGAACTCTAGATCACTTCAAACTAAAATTAATGTATTCTTGAAAATCTCCTTAATATATCTATGCCCTATATCTGATGTAGAGGACCTATAGATTATTATTATTATTATTATTATTATTGATAATTTTTAAATTTTGGTATTTTATTATTTTTGACAATTTCTATCTTTTTTTTATTTTTTTATTTAAGTCCGTTTATGAATTGTAGACTTATATCTTTCTCCGTTTAGATTGTTTTTCTTTCTTTATTCGTTAGCAATTGAGGTTTATATATTGAGATTTATTTTTTTTTTTTAGACTTAAAGTTGGAGTCCATATAAATATGTATTTAGCGGTAAAAGAATTAATCCTCTATTCTTAATAAAGTTTCTCTTTTTCGGAAATACCCAGAGGATAACAATCCTTCTCTTTTTGTCATATCCTTAATTCCCTCTTCTTGTCAGCGTGTAAGATAATTATTATCCTGTTCGATGTTAATTGGTATCAGGGCTGGCAGTGTTCAATTGAGGTAGTCGAGCATCAGATCTAATGGAAAGTCATTGTTGTGGTGCTCGTGGTCGTTCTAGGAAAGTTCTAGCTGAGGAAGCCCTATATCATGGTCATACCACCCAAGACGCAATTGAGGATTTATAGAAGTAAGTTGTAAATTTAACTTATCATTATTTTTAACGGCTTTTTACCAAAGGGCGTACTCAAGAATTAGTATTTACCAAAAGACGTACCATGGTTTCATTTTTACCAAAGGGCGCACCCATTTTAGTGAACTTCCTCTTATACCCCTCCCGTCAAGTACTGTCTTTCTCTTTCTCTTTCTCAGTAACGAATTTTGAGACATCTGCACATCCTTTTTCAGATTTTTTATTTTAAAATAATATATTATGGAATCGGCTAAAAAACATAAGGTAATGAAAGAACAAATATTTCAGTTAAAAAAATATCTCTTCCAACGTGATTCCAAAAATATAAAGAGATGATTATTTATATTTGATTAATATAAATTAATTTATTAAATAATATTTAAAAATATATTAATATATAAAAAACCTATCAAAACACATAATTTCATATTCAAACGCAGGGTCTGAAATCACGCTACGAGGGCCTGAAGTCATTGACTTCAGGCCCTGCGTGCACTGAAAATTTTTTTATTTTAAAAATATTTTTTATAATATTTAATCATGATTTATTAAATTAAATAAAAATATCAATAGTTCTAGAGATGGTATTTTTAGTGTTCAAACTTCTAATGATTATAAATTATGTTGCAATAGGAGTTTTTTAGGTCTATCAGTGGGTTTTCACCAAAACCCACTGATGGACCTAAGATATTTGAATTTCTCAAAACTCAGTATCAATAGTTAGAGTTGAGCTAGGAGATGATATTTTTGGTATCCAAACTTTTAATGATTATAAATTATGTTGCAATAGGAGATTTTTAAGTCTATCAGTGGGTTTTCACCAAAACCCACTGATGGACCTAGGATATTTGGATTTCTCAAAACCCAATATCAATAGTTAGAGTTGAGCTAGGAGATAATATTTTTGGTGTCCGAACTTCTAATAATTATAAATTATGTTACAATAAGAGTTTTCTAGGATGAATCAGTGGGTTTCGGTGAAAACCCACTGATGGACCTAGGATATTTGGATTTCTCCATACTTGATATCTCTATTTAGAATTTACTTAGGAGATGTTATTTCTGATGTGCAAACTTAGTACCAATAATTTTCAGTTATGTTCTCTAACCGTATCAATTGGCACAGAAAGATGTATAAATATGACTGCATCTTGGGCACAGTTAAAAGAAACATCTCTTTCAATATGATTTCAAAAATATAAAGAGATAATTTTTTATATTTGATTAAGATAAATTAATATAATAAATAATATTTAATAAATATATTAATATATAAAAAAACTATCAAAACACATGATTTCAGATTCAAACACAGGGTCTGAAGTCACCCTAGGAGGGCCTGAAGTCATCTGACTTCAGGCCCACGCAGGGCCTGAAGTCAAATGACTTCAGGCCCTGCTCCATTGCTACAGAATGACTTGGTTCATGGATGGGTCTCAACTTCTCGCTTAGAAGATGTGTTGAGGTACTTGTGGCAGTTTGTTGCTTCTCCAATTTTTTTAGTTTTGATGATTTCAGATTACTGATTAAAGGAGGCTCATGAGAGAATGGGAGTGGTGGATTCTTGACGTCGGGTAAAATATAGATTATTCTGGGACGAGAAGTTTCAGAGGGATTTATGAAAAAAAAAGAAAGTAATAACGAGATAAGGAGTAGCCAAAACTAGGCTTAAACCTTATTGAGAAAAACAAGAGCGAGAAGAAAAAAATATAGATATAGCCGTAACGTGGCTTAAGCGAAGCAAATTGATTCAATCTAAAAAACTTGTCCTAAACATCATCTAAGCATGAGTTTATATAGCACTCATATCCCTAAAAAAACTCTAAACCAACCAGACTTACTCTCTTAAAATTTAGGAACAAATTTAAACAACAAGACTTGGTTTCCTAAGATTTAGGAACAAACTAAACAAAAATATATAACCAATTAAAAAAACCCTAAATATATAAATCTGAATATTATTTTGGATCCCCTCCTGTATCAGTCTCCCGAAGTTGAAGAGAACTCGTCCTCGAGTTTAGGGTGAGTGTATCCGACTCCATAGCACAAGGACTTAAGTGTTTAACATTAAAAACATCAGAAGTTTTTAAGTGACTAGGAAGATGCAACCTGTAAGCATTATCATTAATCTTTTCTAGTATCTCACAAGGTCCAATTTTCCAATCTTTGAGCTTGTTGTGTTCACCAATAGGAAAGCGATCTCGAGTTAATACAGCCTAAACCATATCACCAACGTCAAAAAGGACCCGATGTCGATGTCGATCTGCTTTGATCTTGTACTCGGTGTTGCTTTCTTGAATAGCCTACTTAACTTGCTCATGAATGACCCGAAGATGCTCGGCCATCTCCTCAGCCTTGGGGTTAGCTTGTCTTGGACGTGAAATAGGGACTAAATCCAATATCCCGGATGGGTTTCGTCCATAAACAACTTTGAAAGGGCTCAATCCAGTGGTCCTGTTCTTTGATCTGTTATATGCGAATTCTGCTTGAGGTAAAACTAGATCCCATTGCTTTGGTTTGGTTCCTGTGAGACATCTTAGAAGATTTTCCAAGCTCCGGTTCACTACCTCAGTCTGACCATCTGTCTGAGGGTGATAGGCACTGCTGAAGTTTAACTTCGTACCTAGTTTTCCCCATAAACTCTTCCAAAATTGACTAACAAATTTAGTATCACGATCTGAAGTAATAGTTTGAGGAATACCGTGTAAACGCACAATCTCTTTGAAGAAAAGGGAGGCAATCCGAACAACATCCATGGTTTTTCTGCATGGTACGAAGTGAGCCATCTTGGAGAATCGGTCCACCACAACTAGAATAGAATCGGAAGTCCGTTGGGTGCAGGGTAAACCCAATATGAAATCCATGCTGACGTCGCACCAAGGAACTTCGGGAATAGGTAAGGGAGTATACAAACCGACATTGGTGAGGGTTCCCTTAGATTGCTGACAGACAAAGCAACGATCCACAAAATGAGCTACATCGCTGGTAAGCTTGGGCCAATAGAAGTCAGAAGAGATAAGGGCTAATGACTTATCTCGGCCGAAGTATCTTTCATTGTGAAGTTCTCTGATAATGTGTTGTCTTAAGGAACAGTCTGGAATGCATAATTATAGTCCATGAAATAGGTAGCCATTATGCAGAATAAAATCATTGCGAAGACCATTAGTTACCTCTTGAAATATCTTGCCAAAGGAGGGATCAACAACATACATATTTGAGAAAGTTTCAAAACCAGCAATCCTAATTTTCATGGTAGTAAGCAGGGAGGAACGACGGCTTAGAGCATCTGCAACGCAATTGAGACTCCCTGATTGATGCTTCAGTGTAAAGGTGAACTCCTGCAAGTAATTTACCCACTTAACGTGTCGACTACTCAACTTATGTTGGCCGTTGATGTACTTCAAAGCTCATGATCTGTGAATAAGATAAATTCCTTCTGCACGAGATAATGGCGCCAATGCTTTAAGGATTGCACAATAGCATAGAATTCTAGGTTATAGGTAGAATAATTTTTCTTGGCACCAGATAGTTTCTCACTGAAGAAGGCAATAGGGCATCCTGATTGACTTAGAACACTACCAATGCCAATGCTAGATGCGTCACAGTTTACTTCGAACAGTTTGTTGAAATCTGGAAGTGCTAGAACAGGTGCTTCGGTCATCTTTTGTTTCACCAGCTGAAAACTAGTCATAGCTGCTTCACTCCACTTGAACTCGCACCCCTTGAGGCATTCAAGTATAGGAGCAATTAAGGTACTAAAGTTCTGAATGAACCGGTGATAGAAAGAGGCCAATCCATGAAAACTTCGGACGTCATGAATGGTTTTTGGCTGTGGCCACTCTAAGATTGCCTTTATCTTTGATGGATCTGCATAGACACCCTCCGTAGACACTATAAATCCAAGAAAAGAAACTGTAGTCGTGAAAAAAGAACACTTCCTTTTGTTGACGAACAAGGATTCTGCCTTTAGCTTCTCAAAAATAGTTCGGAGGTGATCAAGGTGTAAAGCCCTCGTCGGACTATAAATAAGGATGTCGTCAAAGTATATAACTACGAATCTTCCCAGGAAAGGCCGCAAGACCTGATGCATGAATCTCATGAACGTGCTGGGGGCATTGGACAGTCCAAAAGGCATGACCATCCACTCGTACAACCCATGTTGTGTCTTGGAGGTTGTCTTCCATTCATCTCCTGGCTTGATTCGAATCTGGTGGTATCCATTCCTAAGATCGATCTTGGAGAAGATCTTAGAACCAGAAAGTTGATCCAACATATCATCTAAACGAGGAATCGGAAATCTATACTTCACTGTGATTTTGTTGATAGCTCGGCTATCAACACACATGCGCCATGAACCGTCTTTCTTTGGTACAAGTAGGGCAGGGACTGCACAAGGGCTCATACTCTCACGAATATAGCCTTGTCTCAATAGCTCCATAACTTGTCATTGTAGCTCTTCGGCATCCTTAGGGTTAAGACAGTATGTCGATCGGTTAGGCAAGCTTGACCCCGGGACGAGATCAATCTGGTGCTGAATATCTCTCATAGGGGGAAGTCCTGGAGGAAGGTCTTCGACCATCAACTCAGCGAAGTCTGATAAGAGTTGTTGCACTTCAGCTGGTAGATCCGAGTCCGGGTCTATTACATTGCTTTTGAAAGGAAGCAAAGCATAGACTACATCTCTGTGCTTCATCTCATTCAAAAATCTGGACATAGAAAGTAGTGTAGAATTATTGGTTACCAAATTTGAAGGGGTTCCTTCTCGTCGGGAAGCCAATACAATGTTCCTCCCTTTAATGCTGAGGGTGTATGTGTTCTTCTGCCCATCATGAATGACGCTGCGATCATATTGCCACGGTCGTCCCAACAATACGTGACATGCGTCTATTGACACAACATCACACCATGTTCGATCATAATACTTGCTGCCAATAGAAAAAGATAAAAGACACCTCCTATCTACGGTTACCTCACTTCCTTTACTTAGCCATGATAACTTGTAAGGTTTTGGATGACGATCTGTCTTCAACTGTAGCTTTTAAACAGCTTCTTCGGATACAATATTTTCACAGCTTCCACTATCAATGATCATCTTGCAAACTTTGCCTGCAACCGTGCACGTCGTGTGAAAGATGTTGGTTCTCAGCCAATCATCTTCAGATTCTTCCTTAGGGACCAATAGGCTCTTGCGTACGACGAGAGTCTCATGACCATGGCCATAAAGAACCTCGTCATCAATATCGTCATCATAAATCGGCTCATCAATCTGTTCGAGTTCATCCTCTATGTCTTCCTCAACTAGTAGAGTCTTGTTTTTTTTTATCTGAGGATCTTTTACACTCCGAAGCTCGATGCCCCTGTTCACCACATCGAAAACACTTGATAGTGGTCTTAGGGTTACCTTGTGGTGGCTGCTGAGAAGGGCGCGACTCTTGAGGGCGAACAACTCGATTGTTTTGATCACTCCTAGTCGTCGGTCTTCGGTTTAGTTGTTTTTCAACTGTCTGATAGGCCTCTGAAATGGTCCAGAGTGAGTGAAGGCTCAGGATGTCTTGTAAGGGTTGACGTAATCCCCCTAAATATCGCGCTACCATCTGCTCCTCGATCTCGGACAAATCGTTCCGAGCAATAAACTGATAGAATTCCTCTGTATAGTCGTCAATGGTTCTAGCTCCTTGCCTCAAGGTATGGAGTCGTTGATACAATGTTTGGTGTAGCTAAAGGGAAGAAATTGCGTTCTCATTAGTTTCTTCATGTTTTTTCCAATCAGTGATTTTGGATTTACCTTGTCTCTCCCGTGATCGTCGAAGTTGCTCCCACCATGTTGAAGCTCGACCTTTTAACTTGATAACGACCAACTTTACTTTGAGGTGATCAGGTACTTCTTTATATTCAAAAATCCTCTCTACTTCGTTGATCCAATCAACAAAGCCTTCCGCTTGTAATGTGCCAAAAAAATCAGGAAGATCCACTCGGAAACCAAAGTCCCCAATTCGTTCCTCTCTGATAGATCGATGACATTGCTAGAGGGGGGAGGGTGAATACCACTTTTTTATCGTTTTCTCTACAAGATTGTTAGCGCAGTGGAATATACAATAAAAACAATCAAACAAATACTAACCAATGCTAACACGGAAGATTTACTTGATATCCACCCCGGCCGGGTGACTAATCCAAGAATCCCTCGGTAGATCACGGCCCGGATAACCTCCGGCTAACTCTGTCGCTCCTTGTGAGTGGATAAACCTCGCCACAACACTTCGGACGCTATCTGAGCACAAGAGACTACTAACTTACTTTACCCAAGCGAGTTTCGTCAGGAATCATAGCCACCACGAAGTCCACTTTAAATAGGACTCGGGCTGAAACCCTCGCCACCAGTCGACTGCTCCCAGGGCAATCGGCTGGTGCCACTGAAATTCGACCGTTGCACCCCAACGTTCGAATTCTCAGCCAACTCACCAGCCACCTACCAGTCGATTGCCCTAGGGCAGTCGACTGGTCCCAAGGCTGAGACCTTTCTCTGAGTTCCATCAGTCGACTGCCCCCAGGCCAGTCGACTGGTCTACTCACCCACCTAAGGTTACCCTTCTTAAGTACATTCCACTCCACACCCAAACCCTACGATTTCCCGAGTATAATCACACAGCACTCGTACCCTCACGACTCAACTGACTCCTCATCTGCAGCCTCAACTATTGCCTTCGCGCCCTCTTCATCTTCGGCTCCCGTCCCTCGGATGCACGCAAGCCTCCAGCTTGCCTCCATGTCATCCTTCACGCATGCCTCGAAGTCCGCACCCATCAGCTCATCGTCCCTGCTCTCCAAGGTCCCTCGGGTGCACACAAGCCTCCAGCTTACATGGATACATGGATCCTATCCCAAGGCATCTTACACCTAACCCTCCAAGTTAGGAATTTTTACACACCTAGCCCTCCAAGCTAGGACTTTTCACACCTAGCCCTCCAAGCTAGGGCTTTTCACACCTAACCCTCCAAGTTAGGACTTTTTCAACACGGGCTTTTTAAAGTTTTTCCAAAGCTCCCCCTACATTGGACTTACAAAGACTTTTTAAGAACCTCTCCAAGGTTCCCCTTACGCCAAGAATGGAGCAATCATGCTCCCCCTTAATCTCAACTCCCCCTAAACCTAGGGTTTCTAGCAAAGATAAGTTTGGTTTCCCAACTTAAACTCAAACTTCTCCCCCTTTTCCTAACATCAAAATGAACCCAACAATATCCCAATTATTGGTTCTTTGAATCCCTAATGATCATAAACAATGTGTACGAGCCTCTCATACACTTGTTTTCCATCATTTGGACCTAAGTCAGCTGCTGGATACCTACACCAGCCCTGACCAGTCGACTGCCCCTGTTGGCAGTCGACTGATACTTTGATTTATTAGTTTTCTGGCCAATTTCAAAAATACGCCAGAAATTTCACAAATCTCAAAAAATTCTCATATTTCGTGGAGAAGTTTGTGGTACCCATACCTACTTGGAAAAAATACATCTCACCATGTATCTATCTCCGTTTCCAAGTTGGACATAAAACCCAAAAATTTCTTATGAAAATTGAGGCAATTAGGAGGCAACCTCCCCCTTAACCGATGCCTTCTCCCAATTTTTAATTTTCCTAGGTGAAGTTCTACCCAACTTAACACCCTAACACCAAGTTAGGTTCTACCCAACCTAACAACCAAGTTCTTCTCCCTTTGGACACTATCAAAGAATTCCCCCAAGCAATCTTTCCCTTAGTGCCAAAAAGAACTCTACAAAACCTTTCACAATCTAAAAGATTTGCAAGCACATTTGCTAGGATATGCCCTATCCTAGAAAAATATGTTTTGATTAAGTTCATCAAATGTGCTTGACTTTGATACAATTTCTAATTACTTAAAAGATTGACATTTTGTATCAATTTTCAAATGTATCTCTAATTCCATGTGTTTGTCAATTCTAACCATCATCAATTTACACAAGGAATTGTCCTTAACTCTTTCTTTTCAATATCCTCAAATATACAAAGAAATTTCCTTCTTATCTCTTATCAATCTTCCTTGAATTATCCATAATATCAACAAAGACTTATTAAATCATGGGATAACACTTCATTCAAGGAATCATAAACATGAATTTTAAATCCAAACCATATCCATAATCCAATTTTGCAATTTCTCACTACCCAATATCCCCTTTTTGCTTACTCTCACTGATCAGTCGACTGCCCATATGGCAGTCGACTGCCAAAACTCACAGAGAGTTTCTGGGCTTGAGACCAGTCGACTGCCCCTGGGGTAGTCGACTGATACTTGATTTTCAGGTTTTTTCAGCCAAATTTCAGAAATCCCTAAATAATTCTACAAATCTCCGAAAAATCTAAAATTTTGTAGAGAGATTTGTGGGGCCAATGTCTACTTGGGAAAAATTTATTTCCAAACAAATGTACTCCGGATCCCAAGATTGGCATGAAACTCAACTTTCTCTAAAATGTATCATTTAAACTCATTCTAAAAGTTTCAATTTCGACTTCTCCTTAATGTATCTTCCAATGTTTGATCACAATTTATTTCTATCATGGAATTATGTGGTATTCACACATTAAAACCCAATTTTATCCAATATAATTGTATTTTCATCCTTTTCTCCCTAAATTCCCTTTTTAATGTGCCAAAACCTAGGGTTAAGACTTACCCAAGTCTTCCAACCCTTTTTGGCACATTTCACCTAATTTCCTAGGAGAAAAACTCTTGAGATCCATTTACCATGGACCCCAAAGGCTCCTAGAGCTCTCCCTTGAGCTCTGAGCCTTAGCCACCTCCCTAGATGACTTAACCCATACTAGACCACACCGGTGAACCTCCGGTGATTCTTGGCCTACAAAATGAACCTTCTTAACCTTAGACACCTTATCTTTGGTTAAGTTGTTCCTTCTACCCTCAAATGGCACCCCCTTGCCATTTTTGGTCTTCTCCTTCTCGCCAAGATTATATGCTTCCCCAGCATACTTCTTTTTGTTGGCCTTGGAGGTCTTAGACCGATTTTTGGGACCGGGTGCATGTTGACAAGGATACGGGTTCGTAATATTTTAAAATTTTACGTGCAGTGGAAGAATTAACATAAAATAATTTCACAAATTATTTTAACCACGTATCTAGCATGCGACCTTATGATGTGTGGACGTAATCATAAATTAAAACATTGCGGAAAAGTAAACTAATTTACTTTGTACCTCGCGTAACTCGAAGAAAAGGGACGAGATCCAACCGTAGCGTCCCTTGGAAGCTTCGCCTCTATTCGCGTCCACGCCGAGTTCTCTTCGGGATGACTTCGCAAAGTCACGAGTTTTGTGCCGACGAGAACTACTAGATTCTCTAAAGGCACAACTAGAAGAACAAGAGAAAAGAATAGAAACTAACCGCCAAGAACCGGAATCGAAATTCCGGGAAGGAAGGAGATGTGATCCGCTTCTTCTTCTTCTTGGTTGGCTTCTCCTTCTTCTTGATGGCTCACGGCAACCAAAGGTTGGATGTGCGCCGGCCCTAAAGGGAAGAAAGAAGAGAGAATAAAAGAGAGAGAGGGAGAGAGTTAATCCCTTGATAGCTCTATATCGATTAGGAATTCAAGGCTTGCCTTTGGTTCCTTTATATAGTGGTCCTCTCCCTTACCAAGTCTCTCTTTTAACGGAATTAACGGAATTAGTTATCATAAGAATTTTATCTTATAAAATTTCTTATGACTTATTCCGTTATGCCTAGTTTTATTATAACTAACTTTATAATAAAACAAATTCTTCTCTCCTTTAATTATGGAATAAATTTTATAAGAAATTTATAAACTTTCTTATTATGAAAAAATCAATTCATAATTGATTTTAAAAAATTAAAATAAACCATTCCATGGATCATTTTAATTTCCATAAAAAGAATAAATTTCTATAAATTTATTTATATAAATTTCTTTATACAAATTTATTTATCCATAATTTATAAAACAAATCACGCTAGATTTATTTTATTAATTAAACCAAATAAATTGGTTTCTTCCTCTTGTTGTGGCCGGCCAAACCAAAGGGGGTTAACACCCTCTTTGGCCGGCCAAACCGAGCCGAACCGATCGCGAATTAAACTCATTTAATTCGCCCAATAAGCCTTCAAAAGACTTAGCCATTTTAAGTTTCCGTTGCGCCTCTGATTAACTCAGATTCGACTTATTTCTCTTGATTGGAAAATCTAATTTTCAACTCGTTTTAAATCCCTCGGATTACTCGTAGTGCGTGTGACTAAATAGGCTTTCGATTTATGTTGGCCGTCTATAATTAACCAATTATAGAACGGTCATGAGTGGCACCTAGTAGTACATCATGACCCCCAATTAATCGAAAGATCAACGGTTTGACCTCAGAAGTAATTCCGAAACCCTTCAGCAGCTCTAATGAATCGTGCCCCATTCCCTTCACCATCTTATACCCACTTGGTTCAGGACACGGTCTATTTGTGTCAGTCCCCACTAGGCTGACTACGTCACACCTAGCCCAAGTAGTGTCTTTCTTGTCCTTTGGATTTCTAATTACTCTCATGTATTTAAGAGACTCGCACTCTAAACATGATATGCTCTGGCCAGAGGCTTTGAGTAACAATCCGACGATAGGCCTGGGTATACATCTCCTCGCAAGGAGTGGTGAATCCTTTGTAGGCTGCTCAAACATCTTCGGGCACTTCGGCTTATACCCAATCATCCTGGGTCCACACCTCCTAGGAGATGCTTGCTTAGGATGTTAAAGTATAAGTCTCCATGACCAAGATGACTTGAACACCGCAAGTCAAAGGAACATCGCACTTAAGCTGCAGTAAGAACTTCATTGACATATCTATATAGATTACCATATGAAGTTTTACAGCTAGTCACTCCAATGAACTAGTTCCCTTAACTAGCATCCATGTTTATCTCCGGACATCCCAATGTCACCAGTTAGTGAGAATCAGCTGATTAGAGAATAACCCATGCTAGTCTCAACAGAATTGATAATGTCCGTTTTTATCAATTCATCGACTAGGGATATTTTCAATACTTCACAATTGCACATTTAGAGATAATCACTAGTTGTGATCCCATCACATATTCTCTTATGCTGTGAATTGTATTGCGGACATTCAGTAGATGAGTTTAAGATCCCAATCAAATACACAAACATGTATACTCAAATAGTGAATTATCATTTATTAAAATGAATATTTACAATCATAAGGCGATTGCCTTAGGACACTTCTCTCATATCACTAACAAACTCCCACTTGGCCTAATGCCAATCGCTACGGTATCCAATACCACAGGCTCTAACATGACCCTCAAACTTGTTCTGAGGCAAGACCTTAGTTAAAGGATCCGCTAAATTCCTTTCAGTGGGAATTTTCTCAATTTGTATGTCATTCCTACTTATAATCTCTCTGATCAGATGATAGCGGCGAAGCACGTGTTTGGATCGCTGATGAGACCTTGGTTCCTTTGCTTGTGCAATAGCTCCATTGTTGTCGCAGTAAACCGGCACTGCTTCATCAATGGTTGGAACCACGCCAAGTTCGGAGACAAACTTCTTGATCCAGACTGCTTCTTTTGCTGCTTCCGAAGCTGCGATATATTCCGCTTCTGTGGTAGAATCCGCTACGGTGTCTTGTTTGGAACTTTTCCAACTTACTGCGCCTCCATTCAAAGTAAATACGTATCCAGACTGAGATTTGGAGTCATCCTTATCTGTCTGGAAACTGGCATCCGTATACTCACGTATTACCATATCTCTTTCTCCATATATTAGGAACACATCCTTAGTTCTTCTTAAGTACTTAAGGATTGTCTTGACAGCCGCCCAATGATCCATTCCTGGATCCGACTGGTATCTGCTTGTGACGCTCAAAGCATACGATACATCGGGCCTTGTACATAACATAGCATACATGATAGATCTTATCGCGGATGCATAGGGAATCTTATTCATGCAAATCCTCTCGTCTTCTATGCGCGGACACATAGACTTTGAAAGGTTGATCCCATGCCTGATGGGAAGGTAACCTTTCTTGGATTCCGACATGCTAAACCTTTTTAGCACTCGGTCTATATACGTAGACTGCGAAAGACCAAGCAACCGTTTTGATCTATCTCTATAGATTCTAATCCCAAGGATATAGGTTGCTTCTCCCAGGTCTTTCATGGAGAAAGTTTTGGACAACCAAATTTTAACTGTCTGTAAGACTGATATATCGTTTCCTATAAGTAATATGTCATCGACATATAATACTAGGAATACGACTGCACTCCCACTAACCTTCTTGTACACACAAGGTTCGTCAGGATTTTGTGAGAAATCAAACTCTTTGATTGTCTCATCAAAACGGATGTTCCAGCTCCTAGATGCTTGCTTCAGTCCATATATGGATCGTCGAAGCTTGCATACTTTGGTTTTATCAACCGATGTGAAACCTTCAGGTTGTATCATGTATACATCCTCAAGCAGGTTTCCATTAAGGAAAGCTGTTTTCACATCCATTTGCCATATCTCATAATCATAATGAGCTGCTATGGCTAGGAGCATCCGAATGGATTTAAGCATAGCTACTGGCGAATAGGTTTCGTCATAATCAATTCCTTGTTTCTGACGATATCCTTTTGCCACTAATCTAGCCTTAAAGGTAACTACATTACCTTCCATGTCGGTTTTCTTCTTGAAAACCCACTTGCACCCTATGGGCTTAATCCCTTCAGGTGGGTTAACCAAGTCCCATACTTGATTTTCGTACATGGAATCCATTTCTGACTTCATGGCTTCAAGCCATTTGTCCCTTTCTGAACATTTCAGAACATCTTCATAACTGATAGGTTCGTCATCGCTTATGAGTAACACGTCATTCGATTCTCTTATGAGAAATCCGTATCTCTCTGGAATATTGCGTGTCCTATCAGACCTATGAAGAGGTGGTGTTGTTTTAGGTTCAACTGATAGCTCATCATTATGAGGTATTGGTTGTGGGTCTAGACTAGGTGTCTCTGTAATGTCTATTGGAGTTTCTTGAACTTCATCAAGTTCAATGTCACTCCCACTGTTTTCTTGTAAAAGAAATTCTTTTTCTAGAAATACAGCATGCCTTGAAACAAACACCTTTTGTTCCAAGGGATGTAGAATTGGTAACCCTTCGTTTCCTTAGGGTATCCAATAAATAGACATTTATCAGACTTAGCATCCAATTTGTCTGATACAGTCCGCTTCACATAAGCGGGACAACCCCATATCTTAAGGTGAGTTAAGTGGGGTTTCTTACTATTCCATGTCTCATATGGAGTAGTAGAGACTACCTTGGTCGGGACTCTGTTTAGCAAGTAAACAGCTGTCTTAAGTGCATAGCCCCAAAAGGATTTTGGAAGAGTTGCATGATTCATCATCGACCTAACCATGTCCATCAAGGTTCGGTTGCGCCTCTCAGATACACCATTATGCTGTGGTGTATACGGCGGAGTCCATTGGGACAATATCCCGTTGTCCCTAAGATAATCTTGAAACTCTTGACTTAAGTATTCACCACCTCGATCGGATCGAAGTATCTTAATACTTTTGCCAAGCTGTTTCTCTACTTCATTTCTGAACTCTTTGAATTTCTCAAAAGCTTCAGATTTGTGTTTCATCAAGAACACATACCCGAATCGTGAGTGATCATCGATAAAGGTGATGAAGTAGCTATAGCCTCCTTGTGCAAGAGTTGACATTGGTCCACATACATCAGTATGTATTAGACCAAGCAATTCTCCCACTGGATTACCTTTTCCAGAAAAGGGTAATTTGGTCATCTTGCCTTTTAAGCATGATTCGCATGTATCAAATGAACCGGGTTCAAATGATTCCAAAATTCCACATCGGTGTAATTTGGTCATGCGTTTCTTACTTACATGGCCAAGACGACAATGCCATGTGTAGGAGTCTATTCGATTATCTATTCGAGCACGTTTGTTGCTAACTTCGATATTGAAAACGTCATTGGATAAATCTAACGTGTAGATACCATTGCACAAAGTTCCATTCCCATAAAGAACGTCATTTAAAGTTATGTAACAACAATTGTTACTAAAAGTTAAATGATAACCCTTTTCATTCAAACATGAAATAGATACAATGTTCTTTATTAACGAAGGAACAAAATAACAATTATCCAATTCTAAGACACGTCCAGTGGGGAGCTTTAGCAAATATGTTCCGATGGCAACAGCAGCAATCTTTGCTCCATTTCCAACTCGCAAATTCGCTTCTCCTTTGACGAGTCTTCTTCTATTCCTTAGCCCCTGTATGTCATTACATATATGTGAGCTGCACCCAGTATCAAGTACCCAGGTATTTGAGGAAATAGAGTGACATTCAATAACGAAGATACCTGAAGAGGATGGCGCATCGGATGCCTTATTCTTCAAGGACTCAAGATAAACCTTGCAGTTTCTTCGCCAGTGGCCCTCCTTGCCACAATGATGGCAAGTTCCTTTTGGTTTCTTTTCAGTCTTTTTGGCCTTTTTCTTCTTCCCTTTATTCTGTTCTTTGGCCTTCCTCTTAGAACCTTTCTTCGAGGAACCAACTAACAGTACCGTCTTTTGATCCGGCTTTACAGAAGGCTCCACAGTCTTCAGCAGGTTGAGCAACTCAGGAATGGTAGTCTCTAGTTTGTTCATCCGATAGTTCATCACAAATTGTGAATAACTTTTGGGCAAACAACTCAGAATTAAGTCAATACTTAGTTCATGATCCATTGCAAAACCGAGTGTGCTCAGTCGCTCAATGTACCCCAACATTTTTAGCACAAACTGCGAGGCAGAAGTGCCTTCCTGCATCTTAGTGGTGAAGAGGAGTCTGGAGACTTCGAACCTTTCGGATCTCGCCTGCTCTTCAAACAACTCATGAAGATGGAAGATGATGGTATAAGCATCCATATGCTCATGCTGCTTTTGCAGCTCAGGTACCATAGAGGCTAGCATGATGCAACTCGCAAGTTCAGAATCGGTCACATGTTTCTGATAGGCCACTAGCTGGTCTGGAGTTGCACCTTCTGGAGGATGGTTGGGAAGTTGATCTTCAATGACATAAGCAAGCTTCTCTGCCTTGAGGACTATCCTCAGGTTTCGAAGCCAGTCCATGAAGTTCGGCCCGGTCAGTTTATTGGTGTCCAAAATGGAACGCAAGTTTAGAGAAGACATGATCGAGTGATTAACCTAGAAATACAAATTGAGTTTATGTGAGAAGAATGATTAAAGAATGTATCAACATACATTAATAAAAATCCTATTTATTTTTCAAATTGAATAACCCTTTTTATCAATTCGGGAGGTCGTAGGAACATCTCCAAATAGGTTGATATCCAACCATAGATAAGAACCACCATGGCTGTGACCATCAAGTTTTTCTTAGCTATGAAGGTAGGTAATTATACCGATTACATATCACATATATGTAACTATCACATTATGCTATCAACTAATTGAATGTTTACATAAATCATTGGGTTGTTAACTCATTAACAAGTATGCGACATTATACATAGCACCCAACTGCACCTCTCTCTACATCAACCTTGGCTGTGGCACAACAAATCGATGCTCCAAGCTTAAGGCTGACCCATTAATCAAGAAATAGTTTTAATCATGGTTGGAGCTCATTCAATCGTTTAGTCAGGCTTGGATGTGTCCAACAACCAAAACTAAGGATTGACCTCTGACTCCAACTGTATTAATCATAAACTAATTCCATGGTTTGAACATGTTGAGGTTCAAGCTGGGCATGGATGTGTCCATCAACCCAAACGAGAAACAAAACTCCGATTCTAACCATATTAATGGAAGGTGTTGGCCTTAATATTTTGTAAGGGGTTTTGGGTCTCATCTTTTCTAAGCACATTCATGACATATAATCATGTCATGACTAACGATTTCCTTAATAAAGTATGTATGTGACTTAAGTTATCAAGTCTCATTAATTGAATTAGGAGCCGGATTTCCTAATTCTAATTTCATACTTTATTGAAGGAATTGTTTTGGGAAACAATTTCCTAAATTGTCATAATCAATTTCGGAAATAATATGTTTAAGACTTTGATTTCTCTAAATCAAAACTTGTTAAATTAAGAGACAATTCCCTTAATTCAACCACATATTATTTTCATGAAAATCTCATTTAAGAAACTCTATAGGAAACCATTTTCCTAATTAATTTTGGAGACAACAATATGTAAGAGCATCACCTCTTAAAATATATTTTATTCATGGATTTAATTAATTACAACAAATCGTTTTCTAAGGGTGGCTCCCCGAGGCTCAGATACCCAAAGAAAAGTAATTTGTCGTAAATCCAATTTGGTCCGCTTCGGAAGCGCAACCAAATTAAACATGACAATTTCATTTAAAATTGGGAAATTAAATTACAACAACTAACTTTAAATTGGACGGCTCCCGAGGCTCAATCCAAAATAAAGAATTTTGTTGTCAATTTAAAAACCAATTCAAATTTAATTGTCAATTAATTGTCCATAAATTTGTCTAGACTTTCTTGAAAGAAAGTGCCCAAAATTGCGAGATTTCATAATAGGTTTTCAGATTAATTGTAAGTTTCTGGTACAAAGAAAACTTACATATTTCCAAAGTTGGAAAATTTCTAAAATAGAAAATTTCCAAGATTGGAAAGTTTCCAAAGATGGGAAGTTTTCACAATTATTATAAAATTTCAAAAACTAGGAAATTTCAAACGTTTGCGAAATTTCATGAGGATTTCCAAACTTTGAAATTCCTAAATCTAAAATTTATTATAATTGGAAAGTTTCCATAATTGAAAATTTTTCCAAAATTGAGATCATGACAAAGTTTTCCGCAAAACAATTTTATGATTATGTCGAACACTAACCAGCTCTGATACCACTGTTGGGACCGGGTGCATGTTGACAAGGATACGGGTTCGTAATATTTTAAAATTTTACGTGCAGCGGAAGAATTAGCATAAAATAATTTCACAAATTATTTTAACCACGTATCTAGCATGCGACCTTATGATGTGTGGACGTAATCATAAATTAAAACATTGCGGAAAAGTAAACTAATTTACTTTGTACCTCGCGTAACTCGAAGAAAAGGGACGAGATCCAACCGTAGCGTCCCTTGGAAGCTTCGCCTCTATTCGCGTCCACGCCGAGTTCTCTTCGGGATGACTTCGCAAAGTCACGAGTTTTGTGCCGACAAGAACTACTAGATTCTCTAAAGGCACAACTAGAAGAACAAGAGAAAAGAATGGAAACTAACCGCCAAGAACCGAAATCGAAATTCCGGGAAGGAAGGAGATGTGATCCGCTTCTTCTTCTTCTTGGTTGGCTTCTCCTTCTTCTTGATGGCTCACGGCAACCAAAGGTTGGAGGTGCGCCGACCCTAGCTCTCAAGGAGGGCGCCGGCCTTAGGATGCCCTAAGGGGCGCCGGCCCTAAAGGGAAGAAAGAAGAGAGAATAAAAGAGAGAGAGGGAGAGAGTTAATCTCTTGATAGCTCTATATCGATTAGGAATTCAAGGCTTGCCTTTGGTTCCTTTATATAGTGGTCTCTCCCTTACCAAGTCTGTCTTTTAACGGAATTAGTTATCATAAGAATTTTATCTTATAAAATTTCTTATGACTTATTCCGTTATGCCTAGTTTTATTATAACTAATTTTATAATAAAACAAATTCTTCTCTCCTTTAATTATGGAATAAATTTTATAAGAAATTTATAAACTTTCTTATTATGAAAAAATCAATTCATAATTGATTTTATAAAATTAAAATAAACCATTCCATGGATCATTTTAATTTCCATAAAAAGAATAAATTTCTATAAATTTATTTATATAAATTTCTTTATACAAATTTATTTATCCATAATTTATAAAACAAATCGCGCTAGATTTATTTTATTAATTAAACCAAATAAATTGGTTTCTTCCCCTTGTTGTGGCCGGCCAAACCAAAGGGGGTTAACACCCTCTTTGGCCGGCCAAACCGAGCCGAACCGATCGCGAATTAAACTCATTTAATTCGCCCAATAAGCCTTCAAAAGACTTAGCCATTTTAAGTTTCCGTTGCGCCTCTGATTAACTCAGATTCGACTTATTTCTCTTAATTGGAAAATCTAATTTTCAACTCGTTTTAAATCCCTCGGATTACTCGTAGTGCGTGTGACTAAATAGGCTTTCGATTTATGTTGGCCGTCTATAATTAACCAATTATAGAACGGTCATGAGTGGCACCTAGTAGTACATCATGACCCCCAATTAATCGAAAGATCAACGGTTTGACCTCAGAAGTAATTCCGAAACCCTTCAGCAGCTCTAATGAATCGTGTCCCATTCCCTTCACCATCTTATACCCACTTGGTTCAGGACACGGTCTATTTGTGTCAGTCCCCACTAGGCTGACTACGTCACACCTAGCCCAAGTAGTGTCTTTCTCGTCCTTTGGATTTCTAATTACTCTCATGTATTTAAGAGACTCACACTCTAAACATGATATGCTCTGGCCAGAGGCTTTGAGTAACAATCCGACGATAGGCCTGGGTATACATCTCCTCGCAAGGAGTGGTGAATCCTTTGTAGGCTGCTCAAACATCTTCGGGCACTTCGGCTTATACCCAATCATCCTGGGTCCACACCTCCTAGGAGATGCTTGCTTAGGATGTTAAAGTATAAGTCTCCATGACCAAGATGACTTGAACACCGCAAGTCAAAGGAACATCGCACTTAAGCTGCAGTAAGAACTTCATTGACATATCTGTATAGATTACCATATGAAGTTTTACAGCTAGTCACTCCAATGAACTAGTTCCCTTAACTAGCATCCATGTTTATCTCCGGACATCCCAATGTCACCAGCTAGTGAGAATCAGCTGATTAGAGAATAACCCATGCTAGTCTCAACAGAATTGATAATGTCCGTTTTTATCAATTCATCGACTAGGGATATTTTCAATACTTCACAATTGCACATTTAGAGATAATCACTAGTTGTGATCCCATCACATATTCTCTTATGCTGTGAATTGTATTGCGGACATTCAGTAGATGAGTTTAAGATCCCAATCAAATACACAAACATGTATACTCAAATAGTGAATTATCATTTATTAAAATGAATATTTACAATCATAAGGCGATTGCCTTAGGACACTTCTCTCATATCACTAACACCGGTATCCCAACCACGATCTATCATAGTTGGGTTTTAAACTACCCAACATCATATCTAGGCCCTTTGATCCAACCGTGAATCTTTCTAGGGTCTTTTCTAGTTTGTCAAGTCTCGCCCTCAAGACTTGATTTTCCTTCTCTAGAATTTTAACTTTGGAATCCATATGTCCACTTTGGACATTTCTAGAACTACCCATTTTTCTAGACACATTCCTTCCCTTTTTGGGATTAGTGTCATGATCCTTAGGTTTAGAGGTCTTGGGTCTATCATAATGCATGTTTTTCCTAGGGTGTTGATCTACCTTGTTAACCTAGTCTTATCATTATATCTAAATCCAAAGTTATGCACTATTAAGCATTTTTCATGAAAACTAGCATGCATGGAGGGATGATTAACATTATTTTTAAAATGCAATGAGGAACTTGAAATTGAGTTACATTTTAATCTAGGGTTAGGAATTACCTCCCTTACCCTTGAAGTTCCCCCTTGATGTGATCTTTGCTTCCTTCTTCTTCTTTCTCCCATCTCCTCAAGTGTCCCATTTTCTTGAGCTCTTTCCTCCTTAGACACTTGGTGTGGTAGTGCCCTAGCTCACCACACGTGAAGCATCGAATCCTCCTCTTCTTCTCTTGGGTTTCTCCAGTCCTACACTTTATGTTAGAATTCAATTTAATTGAAATAGGTTTAGAGTGTACCTCCTTTTTACCTTTCGGGCACTTGTCCTTGTAGTGCCCCTTTTCGTTGCAACCAAAGCATGTGATGTGCTCTTTCGATTTAGCTTTGGTGGAGGTGGAGGCTAGGTTGACTTCTTCTTCAACCTTAGATGATGTGGATGCTTCCTCTTCTTCTCTTGAGGAGGTTGATGATCTTTCACTTAATTCTCCTCCTCACTTGAAGAGACTGACACTTCTTCTTTGGATGTCGAAGATCTCTCACTATCTTCTTCCACTTCTTGAACCAATGAATTGATTTCTTTGGGCTCTTGAATTTGTGTAGGATTTTCATGGTATTCTTTGACTTTATTCCATAATTCATGTGCATCTCTATATTCACCTACACAACTCAAAATGTTAATTACCTTCTCGTTTGCTTTTGCTTGATCTTGTTGTTCTTGACTACAATATCTAGGCCTAAGCCTCTTCCCGTGCTTATCCTTTGGAATCTCATATGGCTCTTCAAGCACGATTCGAAGGTCCCACTCCATCCCGAACTATGTCTCTATTCTTGCCCTCCAAAAATTGAAGTCTTCATGATCGTAGGGCGGTGGAGTGTAGATGTCGTCCCCAAATTTTTCCTCCATTGTTCTTCTTCCTCTAGCGTGAGTTCTCTTGGCGGTTAGTCCAATCAAGAGCGGTCCTTCGCACTGATACCAATTGATAGATCGATGACATTGCTAGAGGGGTGGTGGTGAATAGCACTTTTTCGTCGTTTTCTCTACAAGATTGTTAGTGCAGCGGAATATACAATAAAAACAATCAAACAATACTAACCAATGCTAACACGGAAGATTTACTTGGTATCCACCCCAGACGGGTGACTAATCCAAGAATCCGTTGGTGGATCACGCCCCGGATAACCTCCGGCTAACTCTGTCGCTCCTTGTGGGTGGATAAAACTCGCCACAACACTTCGGACACTATCTGAGCACAAGAGACTACTAACTCACTTTACCCAAGCGAGTTTTGTCAGGAATCTCAGCCACCACGAAGTCCTCTTTAAATAGGACTCGGGCTGAAACCCTCGCCACCAGTCGACTGCTCCCAGGGCAGTCAACTGGTGCCACTGAAATTCGACCGTTGCACCCCAACGTTCGAATTCTCAGCCAACTTACCAGCCACCTACTAGTCAACTGCTCCCAGGGCTGAGACCTTTTTGTGAGTTCCATCAGTCGACTGCCCCCAGGCCAGTCGACTGGTCTACTCACCCACCTAAGGTTACCCTTCTTGAGTACATTCTACTCCGCACTCAAACCCTAGGATTTCTCGAGTACAATCACACAGCACTCGTACCCTCACGACTCGACTGACTCCTCATCTGCAGCCTCGACTATTGCCTTCGTGCCCTCTTCATCTTCGGCTCCCGTCCCTCGGATGCACGCAAGCCTCCAGCTTGCATCCATGCCATCCTTCACGCATGCCTCGAAGTCCGCGCCCATCAGTTCATCGTGTTGATGCAGTCTGGCCCTGATTGTTGTTTTGGTGTTGACAACGATTTTAGTTTAGGAGGATGATTATGATATGGAAAATCCTAATCTGGGAGGTTAGGTGGATTATGATTAAGTCCTGATCGAGGATTAGGCATGATTTGGAAAATCCTAACTTTGGGAGGTTAGGTGTGATGATTATGATTAAGTTCTAATCGAGGATTAGGCATGATGTTGGAAAATCCTAACCTGGGAGGTTAGGTGTGGAAAATCCTAGCTTGGAGGGCTAGGTGTTGGAAAATCCTAACCTGGGAGGTTAGGTGTTGGAAAAGTAGTCCTAATTCGGAAGGGTTGGGTGAAAAGTCCTAGCTTGGAGGGCTAGGTGAAAAGTCCTAACTTGGAGGGTTAGGTGCAAATTCCCATCCTGGAGAATTAGGTGAAAAAGTCCTGGCTTGGAGGGTCAGGTGCTTAGCTTGGAGGGCTAGGTTGGATGATGTTCTAACTCGGAAGAGTTGGGTGAAAAGTCCTAGCTTGGAGAGCTAGGTGAAAAGTCCTAGCTTGGAGGGCTAGGTGAAAAGTCCTAACTTGGAGGGTTAGGTGCAAATTCCCAACTTGGAGAGTTAGATGGAAAAATCCTTAGCTTGGAGGGCTAAGGTGGATGAATCCCTAGCTTGGAGGGCTGGGTAGAGTCACTGGATCGGTCTGGTGACCGATCAGGGACTTTTGGCACGCTGCTCCTTAGTGGATCGGTCTGGTGACCGATCCAGCTATGTCTGATCGGACTGGTGACCGATCAGGGAGCGCACAGTGAGATTGGGAATCTACTGTGTGGCTCCTGATCGATCCGGAGACCGATCAGGGAGCAGGCTGCTTCCTTGCTGTCTTGCTCCTGATCGGTCTGGCGACCGATCAGGGAGCAAACGGTGAGTGAGTTCCCTTGCAAATCAGAGTCTTGGATCGGTCTGGTGACCGATCAGGAATCTTGAGTTTGATTAAAAAGTAACTGTTCATCTGCTCTGATCGGTCTGGATGACCGATCAGGATCCAATCTGATCGGTCTGGTGACCGATCAGGATTCACCCTGATCGGTCCGGTGACCGATCAGGCGTGTATAGCTGCGAGAGCTGGGAATCCCAGCAAAGCAGTGGATCGATCTGGTGATCGATCCACACACCCTGGATCGGTCCGGTGACCGATCACTTTAATTCAAATTTCACTGTCAGACGTCGTCAGAGCGTCTGATCGTATCCGATTTGCTGATGTATGTTCCTGAGATTTGATATACTGCTTGATTTGCTGCTCTAATGCTCTGATTGAGTTTCAGGTGACAGGGGAGGATTCAAACACTCAAGGAGAAGTCAAAGCGTGCTTTCCTTGGAGCAGGTTTGTCCCTTTTCCCATCTCAGGTTGCAACGGCGAGCTGCAGACTGGAGCGGAGACTGGAGCTCGACTGAGGAGCTCAGTGAGTCCAGAGATAGCTCAGTAGAGGCTGGCGTTGGCAGATGAGTAGCTGGGAGCTACAGAGATGGTGTCACCTGTCGCTTGGCGGAGAAACAAAAAGGAACGCATGAGTTACAGTTCAGAGGACTTGAACGACTTGAAGTTCTTGAAGTTTTTGGAGTTCTTGCTGTGCTCGCGTGCTAGTGCTACAAGCTTGCTGTTCTTGAGTTCTCCAACGATTCTAAGCAAGCTATTGAGAAGCAATCATCATACTTGAGCGCTTGAAGGAGAAAACAAGAAGCTTGGAGTCCGACAGTGGGAAGACACGAAGCAGACAGGGGTCTGCGTGAGATCGCCACTGGGTGGAGCTCAGGGAAGCTTGCTGTGTTTTATCCTTGCTAAGTGTTTGAGTAAGATCTTTCTTGTTGTTGTTTCATTGTGCTCATTATATATCATTGGTTGAAACACGCTGTGGAGAGGTTTCTCCACCGAGAAGGAGGTTGCTTAATATCCGGTGTTAACTGGGGCTTGATTTGCCGACGATCAAGGGATCGCCTACCTCAAGGGCACGCCAAGGAGTAGGGGCAAGTTATCCCCGAACCTTGTAAACCCTCCTTGTTAGCGATCTTGCTAGTTATGTGTGTTTTGTTTTCGTTTCGTTTTTCTGCATACTCTGTTCTCTATTCTTTCCGCTGTGCTACTGATATTTGAGTTGCGGAAATCATGATAAGTTTTCAAGGGGCAAGCGATTGTCTATATTCACCCCCCCCTCTATAGCCATCTCGTTCCCAACACATCGTCCCTGCTCTCCAAGGTCTCTCGGGTGCACACAAGCCTCCAGCTTGTCTCCATGCCACCCTTCACCGTACCGAGGCCGTCCAGTCAAGTTCATATGTGTAACCTGTACAACCTGCACACTCAACATACACATATAAGAACATAAGGGTAAACTTAACTTAAACCCTTTGCCCAAACATCAAAACACTTGGTCACTCCGGACCACAGATTGCCTCAACACTCTCGACCATGGTGTTCCCGATATGTAGCACGACGATGACACGGGTTCTCGAAAGGAGACTCAGAGTTACCATCAGAGATCTCACGATCTTCAAGATCCCGTGCTGCCAAACGCTGGGTTAATTCCGCAACTTGCTTCTGTAAATCCTCAATCATCATTATATCTTGGATACTACGATCACGGTGCTGGGCATCCTCAATTGGAACCTGCCTGTTGCGACCACGACCACGTCCACGATGACCCTCCATTAGATCTTAATGAGCTCTGATACCAATTGACGTCGGGCAAAATATAGATTATTCTGGGGCGAGAAGTTTCAGAGGGATTTACGAGAAAAAAATAAGAAAGTAATAACGAGATATAGTTGTAACGTGGCTTAAGCGAAGCAAATTGATTCAATATTTAAAAAACTTGTCCTAAACATCATCTATGCATGAGTTTATATAGAACTCATATCCCTAAAAAAATTTTAAACCAACCAGACTTAGTCTCTTAATATTTAGGAACAAATTTAACCAACAAGACTTGGTTTCCTAAGATTTAGGAATAAACTAAACAAAAATATATAACCAATTAAAAAAACCCTAAATATATAAATCTGAATATTATTTTGGATCCCCTCCTGCATCAATTCTCAATGGATCATTCATCGAGGAGTTCCTTCGCTGAAAAATTAGGTTGGAGATATTTATTTTATTTTATTTTATTTTTTGAAGTTGGATTGTTTTGGCATTTCTTTTGATGTTCTGATAGAGTGAGATAAAAAATTGGAAAACTAAGCAGGGGTGCAGGGCCTGAAGTCAGATGACTTCAGACCCTCCTAGGGTGACTTCAAGCCCTGCGTTTGAATCTGAAATCACATGTTTTGATAGCTTTTTTTATATATTAATATATTTATTAAATATTATTTATTATATTAATTTATCTTAATCAAATATAAAAAATTATCTCTTTATATTTTTGAAATCATGTTGAAGGAGATGTTTCTTTTAACTGTGCCCAAGATGCAGTCATATTTATACATCTTTCTGTGCCAACTGATACGGTTAGAGAACATAACTGAAAATAATTTGTACTAAGTTTGCACATCAGAAATAATATCTCCTAAGTAAATTCTAAATAGAGATATCAAGTATGGAGAAATCCAAATATCCTAGTCCATCAGTGGGTTTTCACCGAAATCCACTGATTCATCCTAGAAAACTCCTATTGTAACATAATTTATAATTATTAGAAGTTCGGACACCAAAAATATCATCTCCTAGCTCAACTCTAACTATTGATATTGGGTTTTGAGAAATCCAAATATCCTAGGTCCATCAGTGGGTTTTGGTGAAAACTCACTGATAGACTTAAAATTCTCCTATTGCAACATAATTTATAATCATTAGAAGTTTGGATACCAAAAATATAATCTCCTAGCTCAACTCTAACTATTGATACTAGGTTTTGAGAAATTCAAATATCCTAGGTCCATCAGTGGATTTTGGTGAAAACCCACTGATAGACCTAAAAAAACTCCTATTGCAACATAATTTATAATCATTAGAAGTTTGGACACCAAAAATACCATCTCCTAGAACTATTGATATTTTTATTTAATTTAATAAATCATTATTAAATATTATAAAAAATATTTTTAAAATAAAAAATTTTTCAGTGCACGCAGGGCCTGAAGTCATCTGACTTCAGACCCACGCAGGGCCTGAAGTCAAATGACTTCAGGCCCTCATGGCGTGATTTCAGACCTTGCGTTTGAATCTGAAATTACGTATTTTGATAGGTTTGTTTATATATTAATATATTTATTAAATATTATTTAATATATTAATTTATATTAATCAAATATAAAAAATTATCTCTTTATATTTTTGAAATTACGTTGGAAAAGATGTTTTTTTTACTGAAATAATTTTTCTTTCATTACCTTACGTTTTTTAGCCGATTCCATAATATATTATTTTAAAATGAAAAGTTTGAAAAAGCATGTGTAGATGTCTCGGAATTCGTTACTGAGAAAGAGAAAGAGAAAGATAGTACATGACGAGAGGGGTATAAGAGGAAGTTCACTAAAATGGGTGCACCCTTTGGTAAAAATGAAATCATGGTACGTCTTTTGATAAATATCAATTCTTGGGTACGTCCTTTGGTAAAAAGTCGTATTTTTAAAGGCAAGTCATATAGATTTATCCCAACACCTAGAGGAAAATGGTGCGAATTCGTGAAGATCGTGAGACACGTGGACGAAAGGATTAACATGGAGACCTCAGACTTCGAGTTGATCTACTTGAATTTTCTAGTTTGTCATAGATAGAAAATTTTGTTGATTGGATCAACAAAGTAGAGTGAATATTCAACTATAAGTTCTGGATAAGATGAAAGTAAAATTGGTTGCTTTCAAACTCAGAGGTCTAGCATAGTTGTGGTGGGAGCACTTGAGATGCGTACGAGACCGATAAGTCAAGACCAAGATTAAGGATTGGGAGAAAATAAAAATATGATAGATCAATTTCTTCCCTTTAGATACACTCAATCTCTATCTCGACGGCTTCATACGTTAAGGAAGGATTCAAGTTGTGTCCCCACGGGATGGACTAATATCTAGCATATGGTGCATTGCCACCATAAGATTTGAGGGTCAAATCCTGATGAAGTTAGGTGTCTGTCCTCCATATGTGCTAGTTACTGTTTGGGCTAGTAGCTAGCCCTTGTGATTTACTTCTTCCATATTAACCCTAAAACTGGTTAGCGAGGGCACTGGGTGAGCGAATCGCCTTTTGCAATTGCAAGGATTCAAGTTCCCATCGTACCCAAATTGGTGAAAATCAAAGATTCGTAAACGCAATCTAAAAGAGCAACCTAGGGCTTTGCAGCTCACACAAAAGGAAGAGAATGAGAGGATTCAGCTTTCCTCATACCTTCATGCCTCCAATCCGATCTCTTCCTCGTTTCGGGCCTCACGTCGGATGGATAACATCCCCATCGCCGTCACCTCCACTATCGCGCCACCTCCCCACTTGGAGCTCTCACTCATTTCAGTAGCATTAGCAGGAATGGGAGGTGTCAGGCGAGGAGGAATGACGAAGAGGGAAGAAAATTTAATCAGAGAGGAGCGTCAATTTGAGAGGATCGGCTTCATTCCCTTTCGGGATGGATATTCTCAAACAAGCGTGGAAGCTGCACCTCTTCCATCTATACGTAGCAGGGCCGCAAGGGGATAAACCAGGATGCCATGATTCGGTGGGAAGATTTTAAAAGAGAATAATATATTAATAAATAAAAAATCTAATCTAATAATTAATATATATACTTTTGATTTAACTCATTCAAAAATTTTATTAAATAATTATTTCCTTTTAGAATTCGGCGACAATAGGGTGGGCTATGCAGTGTGTTTGACGACCACGACCCTTACGACTACCTCGAAAGGTAATGGATGCTCTCCCCCTTAAGTTCCTCTCCTGTCTCCCCGGCAGTGGCAACCACTGCAAAGGTGTGAGCTTGCCATGTTGTGGCCTAGGGAGGAGAGATGACTTGCCGGTGAAAGATCCTTCCTTCTGAGTGCAGGAGCCGTTGCTCTCGACCTGGAAGGAAACTTTTGTGCGGTTGTACAAGGTCATGGGCAACGAACCCCATTCTTACTCCTCCCCAGATTGTTTCTGCAATGGCGGCACTGCCGTAGTATTCAAATCGAATATATATATATATGGCCAAAATTATCAAAATATAACAATTATCAAATAATAATAATAATAATAATCTATGTATCTTCCGGCATAAATATTTTAATTTCATATTGTAAATTGAGAGTAATAAAATTTTAAATTTCTAAAGGCTCAATAAAATTTTTCGCAAACTCATCATAAGACCTAAGACATTAATACTCACTAATCAACATGACAAAAAAATTACTAATACTGGTCTGCTTCGAAAAATATCAAATTTTAAAATTTTCAAACGATGTAATTCAATTTGGTAATTTCATCCTTAAGTTACTACGAATCACTTCAAAACAAAACCAATATATTATTGAAAACCTCCTTAATATATCAATGTCAGATCTTAGGGGGCGTTTGGTAAGCGGGTTTAGAAGGCGAGAATGAGAATGAAATTTATTTCATTCCCATTTATGATGCTTGATATATGAGAATCGGAATCAAAATATGAATATGATACCTTTCATTTTATAAGCCAACCACCACTAGATTATTACTAAACCTATAAACCTCTCAATCAAAACTCATTATCATTCCTATTACGAATATGTACTAAGCGTCCCCTTAATTCTATAACATAAATTGTGGGAGTAGTGAAATTTTTGAATGGACAATAATAAAAATTTTAAAATTTGCTCTAAATTTAATTTAGAGTTCTCAATTTAAGTTATCGAATTCAAATATGAAAGCATAAAATATATTATTTCTTACATTGGTTTTGATTTGGATATTTTGAAAATTAGGTATGCGAAATAAGAAATTTAAAGTTAGTTGATGAAACTAGAAAGAGGAGTATTTCGAGAAACTGCTGTATGATTTATATATTATGACAGTTAGATATGTGAAATAAGAAATCCTGAATTTATGCGGCTCAGCAAAATGAAAAGCATCTTTCACATTATAAAAATATTTAAAAGTTTTTAATCGATTCGAACTTCTATGAGGTGAAGTCCATAATAAGATGATTTTTTTTTAATATTTATTAAAAATAAATGTGATAGATTATTAAAATAAATTAATGAAATCCACAATACCGGATTAATTAAGATTTTTAACGTAACGTACCTGAAGATGAGGACTGGCCAAGGACGAAGAGCGTTACTGCTACTGTTTCCAGGAACCGAGAAAGAAAGAGCTGCATCTGCCCAATGGAAGCTTAAGCTCTTAATGATCCTGCGCTGCTACCACTTGCAATCTAATCTAATCTTCTGTATTGCCTTTTAGAATTGCTATATGTTAGATTTAAACAAAAGACTCAATTTGACAGTTTTTTCGATGGAAGACGCCTTTAAATTCTGATTGGAGAACACTAAGTCTAGTCAACGAACTTGACTGCATTTAATTTGGACGATTGTGAGAATTGTATGTCTGTGATTAATTTGAAGAGTTCAGAATGGCCAACTAATTCAACATGTCGTCTACATCAGATTAGAAAAAATAAATAAAAACAATATAGAGTCGACGACCCAGTCCATGAAAAACCGAGAATAACTGATTTAATTAAGATATTTTTAAGGAGAAAACACACTTTTTTATATATAAAAAAAGTCTTGTCATCAGCCAACCCTTCCCCTACATCTACAAAAGTACCTTATTCTTTTAAATTAAATTATTAAATTTTCTTCCTCTTCTTCTTATCTCCTCTAAAAACTCTCTTTTTGATCAAATTATTGAATTTTCTTCTTGCAGCTCTTCTTCTTTTATCTCTTTAAAGGTTTTCAAGAACACGTCCTGCCACTTAGCCATGGAAATTTATTGATTTGCGGTGCCTGTACATGCAATCTACTGCTGCGTTTGTTTCACAGCGTTGCTCAAATTCTATAAATAAGTTTCAATTTTTACACCTTTAAGTTTGATGGTAAACCAGGAAGTCTCTAATCCACGGACTTGACTCTGTTCTATGTAACTGTGGAAATAATTAGAATTCTCAAGTCAATAATAATTTTTTCCACGTATCGTTGATCTTCTTTAGAATAGTCAACAATATTTATTATCAGATTGAAAATGAAAATTAAAAAGTTCTTGTCAATCCTTTTCAATAATTATGACCATGATGACTAATCCTGTCGTGGAGTGAGTGGGCGATACGTCGGACCAGACGGTCTCCCGGGTGGCACGAACCGGCGAGGTGGCCGAGAGATGACCGCGCCTCCACATGGCACTGCAAAACAGTGACCGTCAGTAAACCCACCGGGGAGTTTCCCCGGTCAGGCACTACGACGGTCAAGTCAGTATCCGCAAGCATGAGAGTGGGAACTAAACTGAAATAAGACAAGAGATGCGAGAACTCGCGCACGCGTACCTGAGGTAGGGGGAGTGCGAAGCTTATGTAACCGGGGGAGCTGACAACCCTTATCCATACTGACGAGAAAAGAGTGTGATAGCTGTTAGCTCGTATGGAGCACTGAGGAGTGGCGCGGCATGACGCAAGGTGCTCTAGCAGTACGAGAGTACTGGGTGCGTAGTACGAAGGTACTGAATGCGCGGATTAACCGCGTAGGAATATCAGAGGTGGATGAGTCGTGAGGAACCCCGTTAGTAGGGTCGTACCCTGGATATAATGATGTGAGGGGGTGTAAGGGCGAGATAGCCCGTACCCCGAGCGCCGACCGGTGGGTCCGAATGCTGGGGACCGAGTCGGGTAAGGGCCCGTAAGCGTGGGCAGCCACACGTCCGCCTGCCAGAGAGGGAGCGCAGGGTACGCCCTGGGTCGGGGGTTTACCAAGAAATGTCTGCCCGATCCTGGTTGAGTGTCCGGTCCGGGTAATGGAGAGAGAGAGAGGGAGAGTGGATAGCTACCTGCCCAGCTGTGGCGCCCGACCTAGGCCTAGGTCGGAGTGGGGTCGAGGAGTATGGATAACCAAGCGTCTATCTGGTTGAATGGCCTGAGGGCTGCCCGACCATGTTCGTCAGTGGTCCGCGGGGACCCCTCCCCCCTCTCAGGGGGAGCTCAGGTGCTCGGGAGCATACCCGGTGACTCAGCTGCAGCTCTGTCTATCAAGCTTTCCTGGCACCAGGCTGTCTGGTGGGCCCGACCTATGCCCCTACCCATAGGCAAGGCCGGGATCATAAGCGTCCCCCTCGAGTCTAGTCGAAGGAGGCGGCGAGTCCGACTGACTGAACCATCGCCCGCGAAAATGAGCCTAGCGCCCCGGGACGCCCCAGTCCCCTTGTGAGGTCTCTCGGCAGGCTTACCGGAGCCTAGGGATCCCGGTCGGTTGGTGAGATCACTTCGTTTGTCTCCTTGCCTTTTACTGCTCGGCGTCGCTGAGCAGCTAGAAATCCTCATCAATACTGCTTTTACCTGGGGATTGTTCCACGTGTCTCTTCCCCATTCCTTTTTCATTCGCCGAGGTATTTATTGCTCGCTCTTCGAGGGACGAGGTTGGGCGCGAGGCGCCTTGTTTCCTGGGCCCCTCTAGGCCTGCTCAGGCGGCTATTACTGCCTGCCACCTCTGTCGCGGCCCACCATCAGGCGGCCCTGTCTCCCTGTGTAACTGAATAAATTCCTACTTTCACCACCGCCTTTTCACCTTTTACTCCGGCGTATTACCTTCCCTCCTCCGGCTAGGGTTGTGGTGACATCTTCACGCTCGACGATTCTTCTCGCGAGTTAGAATTCCCACCTTCTTCCGATCTACATGGCCTCTTCGTCTCACGACCTCCATCCATGGTACGTTGCTACAAGGTTCGCTCTCACCCATGGCGACCTTGAAGCCCTCAAGACAGAGTTTCACATTCCGCCTGACCACGACGTCAGGTTGCCTTCCCCTTCTGATCAACCTGCCACACCTTCGAAGTACTACATTACCATCTCCCGGGGTCACCTGCAGGCAGGCCTGCGCTTCCCCATTCACCCTTTCATCGCCTTAGTATGCCGCTACCTTCGCCTCAATCTGTCTCAACTGACCCCCAACTCCATCCGCCTTCTCTGTGGGTCAGTCATCCTTTTTCTGTTGTACCGCCTTCCCCTTAAAGTCGAAATGTTTCAACACTTTTTCTATCTGAAGAAACAAGAATGGGGCGAGTTTGTCTTCCAAGCTCGCTCCGAGACTTCCTTTCTTTCCCCTCTCCCTTCCGCTAGCAAGGGTTGGAAGGAAAAATTCTTTTTCATCCGCCCCGTGGCCTTCCCGACCTGGCCACTTAACTTTCGACGAGACTTTCCCCAAATTCCCCAAATGCCCCTCATTACACGGATCCTCGGAAATTCCCCGCCTTTGAGCGTGCTCTCACTATATTCGGGGGTAGACACTTCCCGGTCGGACCACTCTTGACCGAGAACATTTTGTCTACCTTTGGTCTTAGCCCGACGCCGTTCACCCGACCTGCTTCCTTGGGTAAATGATCCTTCCCTTCTCCTTGCCTCTTACTGTTTCTTGATTTTTGATTACTTGCCAGCCGAGATGATGTACCCGGCCGCTCCTGAGGGGGGATATAGGCTAGGGACTGCTGAGGAGATGGAGACGCACCTTCGGCTGGTGATAAAGGAACAGTAGGCCGTTTCGGGAGTGCGCACAGAACAGCTAACCGAGCAGGAGGCCACCTTATCCAGCTCTCCGTCCCTTGCCCCCTTTTCTGAGGAGGGGAGAGCTCCTCAGTCGGGCTCAGAGGATACTTGGCCCCTGAGTCATTCATTGCGTCGTCCCGGGGTCGGCGGGTCCGTGTCTACCACGGCCGACCTCTTGGAGGCTTCTTCCAGTCGGCCTAGCAAAAGGCCGAGGGGCGAGGCGCCGATTGCCACCCTCCTAGCACTGCCACCACCTCCTCCAGCAGTGCTACCAATGGGGCTGACTGTGTTGCCTTCGAGGGAGGAGTCCCCACTCCGACAGGAAGGGCCTACCGACGAAGGCCTGCTGCATATGCTGTCGCCCTCGCTGTCCGACTGGCGCCTGAACATGACAGCGCTGAGCGGCACCGCCCCCATACGATCCAGAGACGTCCGGTTGTACGGCACGGTCTCAGATAGGTTCCTGGCCGGTTTGAGGGCAAGTGGTTCGGCGAGCCCCGGTGTTTGGGCGGAGGACTTCATGACCGTGGCTACGCAGGTATGTGTCTGTTGGTTGGGGGCATGTTTCATTCTTTCTTTCTCTGACAGGTCCTTAAATTTCTTGCAGTCCTGGGCCCAAAGATACAGCATGAGCGTATCCATGTTGACTCACGCCAGGGCCCGATGTCACGCCGAGCGGTGTGTGGAGGACCTTGAGGCTCGGCTCCGGCATACCCAGCTGATTTCAGATGATAACTCGTTGAACAACTTGAGAGCAGAGGTTATCGGCCTCCAGGACGTATTGCGCCAAACCCAGGAGGAGTTGGAGATCGCCAAAGCGCAGATTGCCTCTGCCGACGCTGAAGTGGCCCGGACACAAGAGCGCATGGTCCAGGTTGAACAAGCCCATCTTCACAATCGCAAGCACAAAGGCGAGTTGCGAGCGGAGCTTCAGAAAACCAAGGCATACCTCCACTGGGCCACCGAGGAAATTTCCCCCCTGCGGGCGCAATTGGCGGCTGAAAAGCGAAAAACGGATTCACTGCGGGACCAGCTTCAGGATTTGCGCGGCCTCCGGCCGGCCTGGGACGCGGCCCAGGCGAAATTGGGGGAACTGCGAGAACGACAAGCGTCCTGGGACGCCTTGCAAGTTGAGCTGGCGGAGCTACGCGCCTATAAGGAGACAGAAGTTGATCGACTAGAAATCCACCGACTGGCGTGCTTGAATGCCCCAACCCATGCTACCGAGATCTCCCAACGGTTTATGGAGGTGATGATGCAATATGGAATTAACGTCGTCCGGCAGCTCAGGCTAGGTGGGTACTTACCCCCGGATCTGCCTTCCACCGCCATTTGGCTCCAGGACCTGTGTAAGGATCTGCCTGACGTGACCGACCGACCCTTCAAGTGAGGATAGTGCCCTTTCTTTTTCCGTAAATGAGGGGCTTCCTGCCCTGATTTTTGTAACCTGCCTGAGCCTTTAAATGTGATTCCCCCCTTTTTGCCTGCTTGAGTTGCGTTCTTTTTTGATCGCGACGAGTCTATGTAACGATGTGGGTAAGCCAGACGCAAACCCGACCGACGAGCACAATTCCCAGCCGAGGGATGGATGGCCCTCTGCGAGGGCCATTGGTCTTTGCGGGGGTGTGCGTGAGACCCCAGTTCATGTCTTTTGCGCGAGGGTCGGGTCCCTTAATCAGAGCTTATTGCGGATATGTACCTTATTGTATCTGACCCGGGGATCAGCGGGAGCCTGCCCGGGTGGAGGTATATCTCTTGGTCGAGTGGGATCCGGGGAGCGTGGGCCGCCACGCGCTCGACCGGGGCTCGGACCAAGGGATTAGCGGGAGCTGGCCCGTAGGAATTTGGCCTCTTGGCCGAGTGGGATTCGGGGAGCGTGGGCCGCCACGCGTTCGACCGGGGCTCAGACCAAGGGATTAGCGGGAGCTGGCCCGTAGGAATTTGGCCTCTTGGCCGAGTGGGATCCGGGGAGCGTGGGCCGCCACGTGTCCGACCGGGGCTCAGGCCAAGGGATTAGCGGGAGCTGGCCCGTAGGCATTTAACCTAACTTCCCTTGCGTTCGAGTCACTGAGTCAACAACTTGTCTATCTTCCCTCAAGGCATTCTGAGTCTTTTGGAGCCACGTGCCTACGATTAGTGGCTTACCAGGTGCCCAATCGTTCTCTGCTCGTTTTGATTGCCCTGGGGCAGCGAAACGACAGCTCGCTGTTTTTCATTATTATCTGACCCCGCCTTCTTGTCTAGCCGTAGGATTGGCCATTATCCAGGACCCCTCCACCAACGGCTCTGATCAATTGTTGTTCCCTATATATGCTTCAGCAACTACCCTCTTCGCCGCCTTGGTTTTCCCTTCGCCCTCAGTTACCTTTAGTTACCTTCCTCCTCTCCTTCGATCGTCTTCTCCATCATCTCGGTGCTCCTTTCAGGATGCTACGCAACTTTCTAACAGCGGTGGCCGTGGAGAGGGCGGTTGCCTTTGAGGCGTTGATGGCAACTATGCTCTCGGAGCCTATCCCCCTTCCCCCTGACAACTCTCCACCGGCCATTCCAGCGTCTCCCTCTCTGGTATTGCACCCTACCTCTGCTTCATCTGCAGATAATGGCGGGGCGTTAGAGGAGGAGGAACCAGCCTCTGACGTTGAGGTTTTGGCCTCAGATCCTTCCACCTGGGAGCCCAGTTGCCCGCCGCGCGACCGTTCACCTCCTTTTGGCACTATGACTGCCTTTCCTCAAAAGACCCCCTCTTCCTCCTCTGCGGCTAGCCTGCCCACCTTGCAGGCGTCTACGCCTGTTGTCTCTGCTTCTCCTGTTGCCGGGGACACCTTGCCTGTGTCCCCTTCGCACTAGGTCGTTTCTTCAAGCGGGCAGATGGGCAATCCTGGCCCTATCCTTTTGTTAGGGGCTCCTGCTTCCCCGGCTTCTACGCCATCCGCCCCCATCTCCTCGGCTCCGGGGCCTGTTCGTCCATCAATCCCTCCTTTCCCAGCTAGCTCGTCTGGCGGGGTGTCTACTGCCCCCTTTCCTTCCATTCCCGAGGAGACCTTGGACCCCTGCCCGATACATCTCATTCTACCTTCGCGAGCAGATCCCCTTGCCGCTTACGAGTATCCAGATCCTGAGCTGCTAGGATCCGCCAGAGTGGTTCACCTGCATGCCCCCCTGAGCAACTATGTATACCAAGGTCTTTGGTCCTTCGACCGTCAAGACCTTATTGCCAGAATCGATGGCCTCGTCGCGGATGCTTGTCGGGTACGCTTCTCTGATAGCTCTTGCCCACTTAGTTTCTCCCTGGCCGACCCTTTGCTTCCTTTGCAGTTGACTGGTGCCCTAAATGACGTGGGTGTTTCCTTTGCCACCCAGACTCGATCTCTTCGTCAGTCAGAATCCCGAAGGGAGGCGCTGGAAGCTCAACTTTGCTGTACGCAGCCGCAGCCACGTGAAGAGGCTTGGAATGCGTTGCGCTATGAGAACGCGGCCCTTCGGGGGCGGGTCGCCTATGCTGAGGCGCAGCTTTGGGATCGTCTGGCGGAGCTAAGGGCAGCTCGGTCTTCTGAGGCCCAGCTGCGTCAACAACTTGCTCACCTGGAGCGAAGTGAACACCAAGCCCGGACCCGAGAACTTCAGGCGTGCTCAGAGTTGGCCAAGACCCAGGCGGATCTTCTGGAGACCAGCCAGTTAGCTGCTACCTTGCTCGCCACTCTGAAGGCACTAGTACAAAAAAGACCTTTAACAACGGCTTTTAACACCGGTTGTATTAAAACCGGTGTTAAAAAAAAAGGCGGTGGCATTTTTGTAATTATTTAAACTTTAAAATACTTTTAACACCGGTTCTTTTAACAACCGGTGTTAAAAATATATTTAACTACGGTTTTATAAATAACCGGGGTCATATGTTATACTTTTAACACCGGTTCTTTTAACAACCGGTGTTAAAAATATATGTGATTTTCGCGCGCATTTTAATTAAGTCATACATGTGAAAGATCTCCCCGTGCCCTAGCCTCGCCGAATCTTCCCCTCTCCGCTCGACGCCGCAGCTCGCCTCACGGGATCGCGCCAAGGTCGACCTCCGCGGCTAGGAGCTCTCATCGTCGGTGAACCTCCCATCTCGTTTGTCTTCGCCTTCCTTTCATTGCTGCAGTGCGACCCCTCCCCTGTGCGGGTTCTTTCCTCACCGTGCGCCGACGCCACCTCTAGTCTTCCTCTTCTCCACTCGATTTGGCTGGCGACTGCGCCTCCTTCCACTGTAGAGCGCTCTTCCCCGAATCCCGAACAGTTCCTCCGGCATAGCCTGTTGGCAACGGATTTGATCGGAGTTTGATCGAAGCAAGGAGACTGAGGTAAGGGTTCATTGTTTAGGGTTTGATACTTGGAATTTAATCAGTAGCGTTGAGTTGTGTTTCGGTTTTGGAATCGTGGGCTAGCAATCAAGTTTGATTTTCTTTGTATACGAGGGAAATTTGTTTCCTCTGCCGTGGGTTATTGGTTTGGGATGGGCTGAGATGACAATTAGGACTTTGAGTTTATTCTGGGATAAAAACTCTGTTTTGGATTGATGAGTAGTTCATGTGATTCGTTTGTTTTTGGGTTGTCACGCGAGGGCTATTTTGTGTGCCAAAAGCTTAAGGGCTGTCGGGTGTTAATGGGATGAGTGAGGTGTTTATTTGGGACAGCTTGGACATCTTTGTTGTAGCTATGTGTAAATTGGAACTTATTGCAAAGGGATGGTCCCTTTCCCTGCTGCGAACAAAGTTTAGTGAAGCTTAGGTTAAATTAGGGGTTAGATTCTAAATAGGGGTAGTAATTAGTTTAGCTATTTGATTAATCATATAAAAAGCTAAATCTTATCTTGGATACAGGGCGCTACCTGATTACGGATTATTTTGTATAGGAGGTTAATGCTTTGTAGTTTTGAAAATGGTCATTGGTACTAATTAACATCACTGAGAAACTCCTAGAAATTAGATCTGAATCATTGATTTTGACACTTGCTTACTTACTATGTTTAGTTTAACTCATGGTGGGGCACTTGCTTAAGTACATTTGCAAGTTTCTTGTGATGAACTTTCTTTTTGATAACTTAATTTTTTTCTATTTATGTGCCAATGCTAAGTCTTCCTAATCATTGATTTTTATTTTTATGTTTTTTTATATTCCTTTTGATAACTCGATTCTTAATATAATCTTCCTTTTAATGTCTTTCTCAAACAGTCCGTGCACATATGGATCGTAGTTGGATAAATGCTTTACGTACAAGTGATGAGTATGAGAATGGGGTGAAAGAGTTCTTAGAATTTGCTAAAAGAAATGCTCGTGATAATACTGAAATATTTTTTTGTCCTTGTGTAAAATGTGTGAACCTAAGACGTTTGAAAGTGGATGAAATAGAAGAACATGTTCTTTGCGATGGATTTTGCAAGAGTTATACAAGATGGATATGGCATGGTGAATCATTAAGCATGCCAAGTGTGTCCCAAACTGAGCAAGTTGATGTAGATATGGATGATCAACTAGAAGACATGATCCGTGATGTTGGACCAGAGTTTTTTCAGCGAGCACATGTATATGATCATTTGTGTAGTGATGCGGAGAAGCCGTTGTATCCAGGGTGCACTCAATTCTCACGATTGGAAGCAGTATTAAAATTGTTCAAGATAAAAGCACAAAATGGGTGGAGTGACAAAAGTTTTACCGAATTGCTTGAGTTATTGAAAGTTATGCTTCCAGAAGGTAATACACTACCGGATCGTAACTATGAGGCAAAGAAGATATTGTGTCCAATGGGTATGGCATACAAGAAAATACATGCTTGCCCCAATGATTGCATCTTGTACAGAAACGAGTTTGAAGGGTTGCATCAGTGCCCCATATGTCAGGTATCACGCTACAAAGTGAAGGATGGTGAGTCTAGTTGTGATGAGAGCCCAAATGGGCCTCCGGCAAAAGTCTTATGGTATCTTCCAATAATTCCAAGGTTCAAGAGATTATTTGCTAATGCAAAAGATTCAAAGAACCTTAGATGGCATGCAGATGAGAGGCAATGTGATGGAAAGATTCGTCATCCGGCTGACTCTTTGCAGTGGAAAAGAATCAATCAATTGTTTCCAGACTTTGGCAATGAGCCAAGAAACCTTAGGCTTGGACTTGCTACGGATGGAATGAATCCATATGGTAACTTGAGTAGTAAGCATAGCTCATGGCCAGTTCTGTTGGTAATTTACAATCTCCCTCCTCAATTGTGCATGAAGCGGAAATACATAATGTTGTCTATGATGATTTCGGGCCCACAACAGCCTGGAAATGACATAGATGTTTATTTACGTCCCTTGATTGAAGACTTGCGAATGTTATGGGAGGAAGGCATGGATGTGATTGACGGATATAGCCATGAATTATTCAAGATGCGTGCCATGATCTTTTGCACCATAAATGATTTTCCAGCATATGGGAACTTGTGCGGATATAGTGTTAAGGGGCATAAAGCATGCCCTATATGTGAAGAAGACACATGTTACCATCAACTGATTCATGGAAAAAAGACGGTTTACCTTGGCCATCGAAGATTTCTCAAACCTGATCACCCATATCGTAGATTAAAGAAAGCCTTTAATGGACTGCAAGAGAATGGAGTTGCTCCAAAGGCCTTAACTGGAGAGCAAGTTTATGAACGGGTGAAAGACATCAATATTACTTTTGGAAAGACCCAAAAGAAAGCCACTGCCGCTGAGCGAAACATATGGAAGAAGAGGTCAATCTTTTTTGATCTTCCATATTGGTGCAAGCTTGATGTAAGACATTGTATTGATGTAATGCATGTGGAGAAAAATGTGTGCGATAGTGTTATTGGAACGCTTCTAAACATACCGGGCAAGACAAAGGATGGTGTGAAATCTCGCCTAGATATGTTTGAAATGGGTATACGAGAAAAGTTACATGCGCAGGTAGCAGAAAATAAGCGCGCATATTTGCCCCCTGCATGTCATACATTATCAAAAGCAGAGAGAAAAAGTTTATGTGAGAGTCTACATGGAATCAAAGTCCCACAAGGTTATTCATCAAATATCAAAAGGCTTGTCTGTATGAAAGATCTGAAATTGGTTGGCTTAAAGTCTCATGATTGCCACATATTGATGCAACATCTATTACCAGTGGCTATTCGTGACATTTTGCCTGAAAATGTAAGACAAGCCATAACCAGGTTGTGCTTTTTCTTTAATGCTATATGTAGCAAAGCCATTGACCCTCAGAAATTGGATGAGTTGGAAAATGAAGCTTTTATTATCTTATGCCAATTAGAGATGTATTTTCCTCCTTCATTTTTTGATATCATGGTTCACTTGATTGTTCATATAGTGAGGGAGATTAAGTTGTGTGGCCCAGTTTATTTACGGTGGATGTACCCAATTGAGCGGTACATGAAAATATTAAAAGGGTATGTGAAGAATCCACACCGCCCTGAAGCATCTATTGTTGAAAGGTACATTGCAGAAGAGGCTATTGAGTTTTGCACTATGTATGTGAAGGATGGGGAAGCTATAGGGCTTCCTAAGTCTCGTCATGAAGAAAGATATGGAGGTAAGGGTACGCTAGGTGTAAAAGCTACAATCCCAGATCGAAAGGAAGTGCTTCAAGCACATTTGTATATCTTAAATAACACCGATGAAGTTCAACCTTACTTATGCTCTCACAAAAACATTATCAAGAAGCAAAACCCTAGAATGAACGAAAAGATGTTGATGAATGAGCATAACAAGACCTTTCCAAGTTGGTTTAGTGAAACCATTATTATGGATGATACTGCTTCTGATACATTAAAATCGCTAGCAAATAAGCTAACATTCCAAGTCATAAAATGGAGTGGATATGATATCAATAATCTTTCCTTCTATACAAAGTCCCAAGATGAGAAGAGTATTGTGCAAAATAGTGGGGTTATGATAATGGCTGAGTCCATGCACTTCTCTAGTTCCAAAGATAAAAGCCCTGTTATTGCATCCATATCTTACTATGGAGTGATTGAAGAGATTTGGGAGGTCGACTACACTAACTTTAGAGTTCCTGTTTTCAAATGTAAGTGGGTTGATATTAATAATGGTGTGCAAACTGATGGATTAGGATTTACATTGGTCAACCTTGATAAAGTAGCTTATAAAGATGAGCCTTTCATCATGGCTTGCCAAGCAAAACAAGTATTTTATATTAAAGATCCCTCTCATAAAAGGTGGTCAGTGGTTTTACAAGGAAGAAACATAATTAGTAGTGATGATACTCTTGTTATTTCTGAGACTCCTTTCTCATCAAGGATCCCTACTTTGGATGAAGAAATAATAATGGATAATGAACATGCTACTCGCGATCATGATGAAGGGATATGGGAGAATATTGATATTCCCTAATCAAGTTAGTTGTTTTTAATCTTATTCCACTATTAATATTTGAAATATGTTTCTTGATGTTGATTATAAAAATATGTTCTTAACCTTTATTTTATTATTTTTACAGGCACATGGGTGATTCATCTCACAACCCTCCTTCACAGAGTGGGTCGGATATCGGATCCAAACGGAAAAAAGGCAGAGGTCCTACACAATTAAAAGAGTTAACCCTTAGCCGAATTAATGATCAAAAGGTCCCCATCGAGTTTGATGTGGTCGGGAATCCTACAGGGCCAAATAAAGAAACTTTCAATAGTTATGTGGCTCTCCAAGGACGTAGTAGGGTTAGTCTCTTGAAGATGAGATTGATGACATCAAAAGATGTTGGGCAACTTATTTGTTAGAGGTTGCCAATGTAAAAGTTTAGGATAGTTTAATGTAAAAGTTAGAGGTTGCTAATTTTGACAGCTTGCAGTATTACTAATTAATGTAAAAGTTAGAGACCACTAGTATTGATTTCCATTAGTGTTCTTCCTTACATTGTAGCTTCAATTGCTTACATATATACTATTTCAATCAAGTAGTTTCAGTTTTGCATCCTGTCAACCGGATTCCACACATATTTTTTTAATGTGGCTTTTGCCATTGTCCTTTTAGCGCTTTCCTTCTTCTCATTTGATCAAAAGTTGCTTTTGAGAGTAAATTTTTACCAAAATGAGCACGAACATGGAGGAAACGTTCGAGCCTTTTCACGGAATCAAGAATGATCTTCAAGGGAGATTGATGTGCTACAAGCAAGATTGGACCAGTGGTTTCAGTGCAGGCATCAGGTATTGATCGTTGCTTCAGAAATTTATCTGAATTATTATCACTTCTGATGAACTCCTACTTGAACAATACTTCCTTTCTTATGCTTCAATACTAATGTTTCAGGATTCAACTCCATTTAGACAGTGATTCAACTCCAATCATGTTCCTTGCCACTTTGTTCGGCCAAGGCGCGTGCTTGCGCAGTTGAGTTCACCATTATAAATGTGCCAGCTGTCGTAGAATAAACAACCAAACTCATTAGCATTGGGAACCATATATAAAATGTAAGAAAGACTCTGTTGCATTATTTACTTGCGCGTGCTTGCGCAGTTGTCATCAGCGCGTGCATTTACGCAGTTGCCAAGCACTAAAAGATTTCATTTATCTTTCCTTACTTTTTTTTTACTTTGTATAATAAAAAATATTCTTGAGATAAGAGAGGAATTCTAAGAGATATGTCTTTCTTAACTTATTTTGTAAAATAAATAAAGTGGTGGATTTTCTCTGTCGGGAATCTTGATGAACAAGGGAAGAATATAAAACAAGAACCTACTTTTTTCAAAAAAATTCTTTCTTGTATAACCATGTGGCAATTGTTTTTCACTTTAAAGTGCCTTTCTATGCAAAATAATGGTAATGGTAAATTCTTGTTCTATTATAAAAGATAGTTGTCTAGATCTTGTTTCAATATTTTTTCTCTGTTTGATCGTTTATTGTACCATGGGTTTTACATGTAAATTGTTATAATAAGTAGGGCACACTGAATATCATAGAGTGAGGTTATCCTGTTTTGTTGATGTAATTACTTTGGTGTTTTTGGCTTATGATTAATAGGGAAGCTCTTTACTTTTATGCTATCGTTTTGGTGTTACTAAATGCTTTTATCATAGTTTACTTTGATGAAACAATTGTTTTGAATTATGTAATAAGCAATTGTTTGAAATTATGTAATAATTGATGTACTTCAATGTATACCTCTTGACTAACTAATACTGAATTTTACTGCTAGTTATTTCATGTTTCTCCGTCATTTCTCGTATCCTTATGTAGGGTTATACTCTAGTGTGTTTTTAAAGCTCAAGCTTGTGCTTCTATTTCATTTGCTGCATCCTCTTGACGAACTGGCTATAGTATCTGTATCTGTAGTATGACATTGACCTGATGTCTCGATGGGAATAATGCAGGAACACCACAATAACAGTTTTGTTGCTTTTGCTGACAAGCTTATTTCAAGACTTGGAGTCGATGTGGTAATTGCAGGTCTTACAGAGATTTCTATTGGCTCACCATGCATTGAGGTTGTTTCAGGATTTTCATCTCCTTACAAACGCGAGTGGCTTGCTGCTGAAATAATTTCTTCATGGGAGTGGCAAGTTAGTAATGCAACAGAGTCTTTCTTACCTTTGCTTAGCAAATATGCAATAACTGAAACCTCTACTCTTGAAGCTAGTATTTTGTTCTCTATTATTAACACATTAATTGATGGAGCTATTACACATGAAACTCATGATCACTGAGCATCTTTAGATTCATGGGGGGTTCTGCAAGATGAATTTGATAAAATTAATGATCCATTTCTCCGTGGCCTAGTTTCCTTGCTCTCTACTTTGTTTATCAAGGAAAAAGTCTGGGGTAAGTGTGAGGCCATTCAATTATTTAAACAGCTTATGGATAAACTTTATGTTAGCACTTCTGTAGTGCAGTATTGCCTCAGAATTCTTCCTTTCATTTTAAGTATTATTATACCATCGGCACTAGAAAACTCAGAATCTGATGGCACAACTGAAGAAATTTTGAAAGATTCTCTACACGAAAACCCAACAAGAAAATATGTCATGAGTTGGCTTGAAAACTCCCTTTCCTTTCCTTCAATAATCTCAGCCAAAACAGAACAAGGTAATTGCATTTTCTTGTTGTAGTTTACCTGTATATATAAAATGATTGTACTATATATTTACATCATGTTCTCATTATTTGTTCATGTGACAGACGTTGAACAATGGATCCAGGCCGTTATATCATGTTATCCATTGAGAACAACAGTGGAAACTGGGAAATTTAATGTAAGTTTATTGAGGAATGTAAGCAATGAGGAGGTAACTTTGCTTCTGACTTTATTCAGAAAGCAAGTATGCTTAAATGATGCTTCTGCAGCCACTAATCAGAAGCAGATTATTTTGGGGAAACTGATAGCAGTTTCAGTTGGGTATTGCTGGCATAAATTTGATGAAGATGACTGGAGTTATGTGTTAGATAATTCACATAAGTGGCTGGAGTCATCTGTTTTGTTGCTGGAAGAGATAACTGAAAGCATTATAGTGTTCGGATTCATATATAAAATGTACATATGAAATAGGATTTATTAGGTTGACTAATTTTGATTAAGTGATACATGTAAATTTATTCTTTTGTGACTTGATGTGATTTATTCTTTCAAGTACTTGGCTTGGATGAGTGTGCAAACCTAATAATAGGTGATCAGATGAGAAGGGGAATATCTGGAGGACAAAAGAAAAGAGTCACCCTCAAACACCAAGTAAGCTCTAAATTGTGAATGATTGATTATATTGCTTCTCTCTCCGTAGCATTATTTGATATTTTTTCATTGGAATTTTCTCACAGTTGCTTCGCAATCGACTGGTAGCCACTGCACGCCAAAGCATGAAAAGAAATTCAAGCTTGACTCAAGTACTGTATGGAAATATGCAAGACGCTTATAAGAGATGGAATGCTTATAAGCTGGTCGAAGTTCTGCAACGTACTCCTCACTATTTTATCTTGGACTAGACCGTTTACTTGCAAACTCGTGTGGCAAGCTTCTACATTGTCTTTGCTTGGAAAATCACATAGCGAGTAGGAGTATAATGTGTTATTTGATTTACATTTTGCTTTTGTTGAAAGAAAAATGGATAGTTGTAAAATACATGGATTGTTTTGTTTTTGAAACTAATTGGATGTTGCATTTACTTAATTCATGGTGTGTTATTGATTATGGATAAACTATTATATTATTGTGTTCTTTTATATGTCTAGAAAAATTATAAATAAAAATAAATATGAAATTTATATAAAAAATTAAGACTTTTGACACCGGTTGTTTCTAGAACCGGTGTTAAAACATCATTTTTAACACCGGTTGTTTCCAGAACCGGTGTTAAAAATGATGTTTTAACACCGGTTGTTTCTAGAACCGGTGTTAAAAATGATGTTTGAACGCCGGTTATTTAAAATAACCGGTGTCTAAAATGGCTTTCCCGCCTCATAATTGAACTTTTAACAACGGTTATTAACCGGTGTTAAATCTATATATTACACCGGTTCCGGAACCGGTGTTAAAAGTCTATACTTACAATGCCGGCTGGATCAACACCGGTTCCAGAACCGGTGTTAAAAGTCGAAAATAACCGGTGTTAAAAGCCTTTTTTCCACTAGTGCAGGAGGCGCGTGGCGGCCCACGCTCATTGGGATGCCCTCGACCGGGAAGCCTCGGCGAGGCTCTCAGGCGGCGCGTGGCGGTCCACGCTCCCTGGGATGCCCTCGACCAGGAAGCCTCGGTGAGGCTCTCAGGCGGCGCATGGCGGCCCACGCTCCCTGGGATGCCCTCGACCGGGAAGCCTCGGCGAGGCTCTCAGGCGGCGCACACTCCCTGAGATGCCCTCGACCAAGAAGCCTCGGCGAGGCTCTCAGGCGGCGCGTGGCCGCCACACGCTCCCTGAGATGCCCTCGACCGGGAAGTCTCGGCGAGGCTCTCAGGCGGCGCGTGGCGGCCCACGCTCCCTGAGAGGCCTCTGACGACCAAGACACCCCATGATCCCTCGGATCGGCTCTCGGTCGGATGCATGGTAATCCATGCCTCCCGAAACACCACCCGACCGAGCGGCCTTATTCTTGCTCCGCGCAAGCCTTTCTCGCGAATCGGCTCTTAGTCGGATGCGTGGTGATCTATGCTTCCCGAGACACCACCCAACCGGGTGGCCTTATTCGTGCTCCATGCAAACCCTTCCCGAGGATCGGTGCCCACGCCGCCGTAGGAACTCCCCGACCCGGTAGCCACATCTTCGCTTCACTCGAACTCCACCCCATAGCCGGCTCTTCACCGGGTTCACGATGATCACCCCCCCCCTTGGAGGCTCCAATCAAGCATTCTCATACTCGCCTCACAAACCTGGCAAAAGCAGGATTGGCTCGTGGCTGGGCCCTCGGCTAGAAGGCATTACCTCCACCAGGCGCCTCGCTGTAAACCCGCAGATGGGTTGGGGGGCAGCTAGGCCCCCCACAATTACGATCTTTTGATCGAGCGCACCCTAACTGGCTCTCGAATGGTCCAATAGACTAGCTCGAGTTTGGGATTCCCTTCGAGCTCGCCCGAGTTGGGGGCGCTAAGGGAACATCGCTTATGGCTAAAGGCCCTAGCGACCGGTACACAATGGTCCTAGCCTGGCGGGCGCTCCCTCCCCTATGAGGAGAGAATGACCGACACTTCCATCATCTTGATCACTTACACTTTGACAATAAACACGCATGAGCGCAAGAACAGGAGAAAGAGAAAAGGGAAAGGGCAAGACAACATTCATAACTAACAATTCCCCCCCCCCCCCCCCCCCCCCCCCCCCCCCCGCCTACATTAGATAACAAAACACAAGGGTGAACCTACAACTACGGGATAGACATTGAAGACTACAACGAGGCTCCACCCGACGCCTTCCCACGCCCATCATGAGCTGACTGCGCCTTAGCTTTCCGAGCCTCGGAGGTGTTAGGGTTCGGGCAGAGGGTTCGCGGATGGGAGATCGCGAGGATGGAGCTCCGAGGATGGGCCAGGCAGAGGGTTTCGGGCGAAGAAAAGTTTAGGGCTTTCCTCGCTCGATGGCCGACGCAGAAGATCGGTGCCGCAGAGGATTGGGCGAGGGAAGGGGATCGGAGGATTAGGGTTCGGGAATGGGCGCGATCGAGCTCTTTCAATCGGCGAAGGGGCTTTTACTCTTCTGCGTGACGTGGTGACTTCGCTGACGTGGACAGAGGTGACTTAACTGCCAGCTCAGTCACTCTCCCATTCACTCTCTCAAATTCACTCCCTGTATTTCTCTTTAAAAAAAAATACTCAAAGACAACGATTTTTAAAAATTGATTTGGCAAGCTCTTTAGGAACACTGAAAAGACAACGGTTTTAATAAAAAAAACTTTTGTTAAAAAGTAAAAAAAACAATGATTTTGGTGTAAAAGCATTGTCTTTTCAATGTTGTTAATGTCAAATTTTCTTGTAGTGTTAGGTATAATTAAGAGGTCATAAAAAAATGATTAACGAGGTTTTTCCAACTTCGGGCGACCGGCCCGACCTCACGAAAGTTTCCCACCGGTCGCCAATAATTAAGAGGTCATAACATTTTACTCAGGTTGAACTATGGGATGCATAATATATCAAATTGAAACTCGTTCAAAGATCTTCATTTGTTATCAAGTGTAATCCGTAACGGCTTAGTCTTAGACCCCAAAAATATCATTTAAAATATTTTCAAAGGTTCTAAAGAATTTTAGTCATCTTTATTAATTAAGATTATTTTCTATGTTATAGCAACTATGTAATCGTAGTTGCTATAACTTCAAATTACAACTGTTATACTTCTAGTAGTTACAAAACCACAACTGCTACAACATGTATAGCAATTACGGTTTCATAACTGCTATAATGCACCTGACCGATTCAGGATTTAGATGGAAGATATAGGCAAGCTAATAATGGAAACAGTACTGGAGGATAATTATGTCATTTTATGTTAAATGTGGCATCCTTTTGATAAAAAATTAAAGTATAATATTTTTTTTGATGATCTAAAAAAACAAATGATCGATTTCTTGAGTTCTAGTGACTATCAATGAATAAATATTTGATGTTTATTATCTTGGATAAATATTTATATTTGAAACTGATGATTTCGATGTTATTACTAAATATTATTTTTATTAGTGTTGATACTGTAATTACATATATTTAGATGTTTTTAGTAATTAAATTTTGATTAGTATTGATGATTATGCTAGGGGATGTGAAGAGCGTAGTTTAGGTATATTTTTGTACTTTTATTAACGCTCATTCAGTTGCTTTTCTTGGTTCTGATCTACATTATCATTCCCCTTTATTCTATTTTGTTAGCATAACTACTTCCTTTATTCGGATATCTTCTCCTTGTATGTTTGTATTGATAAGACGTGATATGAAGCAAAAACTAAGCGAAATGAAGTGAAACAGACATCGAAGCTGAAATGCAGCCAGTCGTGTAGATTCACATGTCTGTGTGGCTCATACAGTGAGCCACATGACAGGCATGTACAAAACAA
>JAGFNQ010002060.1:313517-401550 GCA_024364735.1 Boesenbergia rotunda | reverse complement strand
TCTCCCCTTGCCTCGGCAAGGTCCTCTGCGCCGCCACCTCCTAGCGAGCTCTGATCGAGTCGCCTCCTCCTCACGACTGGGAAAGGACTCCTCGCGTTTGCCTCTGCGTCGCCATCTTCCTCGCGAGCTCTCCTCTGCGTCGCCAAGCTGAGCCCCCTCGCGAGTTCCTCTGCGTCGCCAAGAAGCCTTTTCCAGTCGAAAAATACACAAGAAAAATAAGTATGTTACTTATTGATTTATTTGTTACTGTTAGCTGAAAAATACACCTGATAATTGATACAACTTTGTTGTATTAAATCAACTTATAATCAGATTCTTCTAATTTCTGTAGTTCTTCATGTTCTTCATGACAGATAGCATACGTGAATTCTTTTTTTTTTTTTTTTTTTTTTTTTTCGTTCTTCATGTTCTTATTTTTGTCAGATCAATACATACGAAATAAATATATAGTTCCTTTGTAAAGGAAAAAGTTCATGTTAAAGATGGCTAATCATGTGAATGTTGTTCTATTAAGTTCCTTTGTCACTTGTACTGTGTATCGCTTTCCATCTTAATTAAATACCTAATAGTTTCTTCAAGTTCAATAAACTCTGTGTATATGTGTGGTCGTACACAAATACTAGTTCAGACCTTTTAAATTGGCAAATGGCTTGAACATGTGGGTTGGGCCACCGGATGATAACTACATTACGTGGGAATGCAAGTTTCAATTGTGTACAAATAAAAAGATTCTTGAATTTGTTTCCATAGTAATCTGTTTGAGCTTTGGATTTATTTTTAAAAAGATTTTGAGATACCAATCATGTCAATCTATTCATTATGCAAATCATATTTACAAGGTTCCATCCAGTTCATATTACAAGATTACATGAATGGATTAAAAAAAAAGCTGATGAAGGCGTTGCCTTCCTTAGGAACTCACAATAGCTTCCCTTAACTACATAGGAATCCAAATTTTCCAGAGTATCAAATATTTCCTCAAGTGTGCAGCAACTCTGGGTATATCATTTTGCTCATCAACATTAATTCCATTTCATTCCAACAATTATCATCTTTGAATCCTTCACCTTACAGGAAAAAAGGAAAGATAATTCATGGCAAGTGGTCAATCTTCATCATCATCTTTCACTCGAAGACGCATGAATGACGAACAATGTGGTGCACCTCATATATTATGTTATTGTGGGTTAAAGCTAATCTATGGACATCATGGAAAGAAACCAATCCAGGAAGGCGATTTTTTCCTGTCAAAAATTTAGAGTAAGTTTTTGATACAATAACATAGGTAACAACAAATGTTATGAATATTTTTAATTATTGGGTTTTTATTAAGTTCATTTCAAATGCAGGAAAATGGATGCGACTTCTTCTTATGGCATGACCCAGAATTGTCAGAGAGAACGAAGGAAATTATTAATAATTTGAAGAGGGAGAACAAAAAATTATCATTGGAGAATAGTGCATTGAAGACATCTATTGGTTACAAGGATGCAGTTGAGTGCAATGATCTATTCAGTGACGTTAACAACAATTTTGATACTATGAAGTTGAGTGCTGAAATTTGTTCACTTAATAAGAAGTTTAGAATTGCTATCTTCGTAGTTGTATTTACTTGGATTATGATGAGTTTGAGTTGGTTGATGTAATTTGCTATAAGAAATGCTTATGTTCCTTAAAAATTCTATTCCTTAAAATTCTGTTCCTTAAGTATCATGGTTGGTTTGGTGTGTGGTTCATGGTTGTTTGATTTGGTTTATGTTTGTTTGATTTGGTGTATGGTTGATTCTGTTCCTTAAATATTATGTTCCTTACCATTCTTTAAAAATGGATGTGGTTCATGCTTGCCGTCTTATGGCAGAGTTTTGAAAAGGCTTCAAAACCATATTTGAGGTTGAATGCATCTGAATGCAAAGTTTGTCATAAGCTTCTAGGACTGCAAAGTTCGTTATTAACGTGCACTCGTATAATGAATTATCTATGGTATCAGTTCTTTCCTCTTGAAGCACACTCATGGCATCACTTGTAGCTCAACATAGCATTTACCAACCAAAAACTGTTAGATTGGTGTCTATATTTCTTCTACTTTTGATTCAGAACAACTTGCTTGCGTCATTTGGAATTGCAATAGACCTAAAGCTTGTCCACAATGTCACTGGTATGAGTTATTCCTATTTTTCCAAGCGATCCCATAGCTGAAGAGAGATCTCTGAAGCTACTACTACCCGCGATGCAATTTTGGGTCCTCCTCTTTGGCCTCCTGTACTTTGAGGTCTTTGAGGTGTTGTCATGGTCTTCATCAAATTTGGCATTGGCAATCACCAGCTGAAATGTTGCTGCGGCAAAAGGGACAGACAGGTGATGGCAAACACAAGGTTGTGGGGTTGGGCTTGCCATGGCAGCACAAGGCAAGTATGCAATGGGCACACATATGATGCTTACAGTCCTGGACCTCCATGTTGCAATCTCGGTAGAAGCAGATGGAACATAGCTCAGCCTCATGGTCCTCAAAAAACATCTTAGCATGAGACTGAAACATATTGCATCAAATGTACAATCCAGTTCTATCCTTCAACTTATCGAGTCAATTTATGAATATGAATAAAGTTCGACCTTTAAACAAAAATCTCAAATGCATAATCTAAATGTGTCAGTTTGGAAGTGTGTCAGAAGTCATCTTATGCATCACTTTGAAACTGAGGTTTATAGATCATGGACACGAGAACTATTACAGGCACAAAGCTAGAAACATCAAATGTTGCATCTGAATGAGCAGGAAACATCAAGGATTGTCTTGTTGCTTTCAGGATCTTTAGTTCCTTTCTCTGTTATCGTCCATCAGAGCTGCCTCTAGGAAGGCTTTACCAAAGGAGATATTTTAATTGATACTTCGTCATAATTAGGTATAAAAGCATGTGACAATGAGCAAAACACTAAACACTAAACACTAGTTGACAATCTATCCAAACTGTTTAATATATCTCCATTCTCCAAAGATGGGCACTGGATCTATGAACTCCATAAAATAAAAATAAATATATCAGGATGTAATCAAGATTGAGATTGGATAGAATGACAAATCATTAGAACTAATTTAGCACTCTGGTATCAACGATGAGCACTGCATCTGTGGATTGTATCTACTAAACACAATAACATTGCAAACAGCCAATACTTTCTGATGTTTTAACATTCAATACATAAGATAAAACATCGACCAATACTTTCTGATGTTTGCTTCTCGTTCGCAGAAATAACATTCTAGATAAAGATTACAGACAAACACATAAGCATTCAATCAAGCTATAGAATTACAAGCATTCTAGATAAAACATTCTAGAATCATAGACAAACATTCTAGACATGTAGAATCATAGACAAACATCCTAGATAAAACATCGACCAACACATTTTGCTTCTGCCCATATTGAAAGAAGATTGCCAGAACACACATTTTTCACAACACACATTTTCCAGAACTCATGCCAGATGCTCTCTCTCCAATACTGTAATTTTTCAAGTCAAAAAGATCTCAATGCTCCGATCTGGCACAAAAGAGCTGCAATTTGAAGAAAAATATTAAATAAGAGAGAAAATAGGTAAAATATAGTTAGATTCGGAACCAATTTCCAGAGGCAACTAAACAAAAATATGTATATATACACTGGCCCAGAAATTTACTTGTAGATTAATTCATCCATGGGAAGAATAGGAAAGTTTTAAGGTTATTCCTGCAAATCATGAATGAGCCTTATGTCCCAAAATAACTTCAGAGTTCAGAGTATGAATGACATCCCTCACAAAAATATTAATTAGAAACCCAATTCTGAGTATGTTTAAAGATAAAGGCATGGTTCAGTGTTTAAGGACAAATCTATAAATGCTAAGGGACAAATCTATTAATGAGCCTTGTTCTTTTTTTAATGGAGAATTTCTACATGCATATATGGAGAATTTCTAATCACGTGACTTACACATGCATATATCTTGTCATGGGTATTGTGAAAGTGTTAAATCGAAGACAACCTACAACAAAGTAGACAAAGGAATAGATTAGAAATCATGCTTTAAAAAAAAAGAATCATTCTGAACATATAGACAAAGAAGCCAACTTACATTTTGACTATTTTGATCATTCATTATATTTTTAGAATTCAAATTTGATAACTCTTCTTCCCTTCTTTCAACTGTAGAACACTGTAAAAGAAAAAGTACAAACCCAAATTCATATTTTATAAACCATAGCATAACACCAAACGAAAGTATTAGTTGAGATATAAAACCAAACCTTTTTCCGAGACTTTGCCTGCGCCTTTTTTGCAAATTGCTCAATTATGGATTGTTTTCTTTTCTTTAGTGGACGCCCCCGAGACCTCACTTTCAATGGTGAGTGAAACTTTTGGCTCTCAAACCGTGAAGCATCATTAACCGTGTTGCTAGCTTGAACATCATCCAAAGACTCATCAACATCAATTTGAATGAGTTTTTCTTTTGTATCTTTCAAAATCTCAGTTAAAAATTGTAATCTCTCATCATTTTTTGACCCAAGTTTTTGTACTTCATGTATCAAAGGATGAAGGCTATTATATCTTCTTCTTTCTTCTTCCTGAAAATAACAATCATCATAAATACTAGTGATTCCTTGATAATCACGTTTAATGTCTTTGCGTTATCGGTCCAATATATACTTTTCAGAAACAGTAGTCACATTTCTTTTGATAAGAACCGAAATCAAATGTCTACACAGAATGCCTTGAAGTTCAAAAAGCCGACATAAACACTTCAAATGGAAGTCCAACTCACTATATACCCAATAAGAAAATATTTTTTGAAGTTGCTCCATCAGTCCCATATATAGTTTCAATGACTTCAAAAAATAATATATTCCCTTCTTCCCTCACAAATGAAGTATTGCAAAACATCAAACCTCTCATTTCATCCTGAAACAACTTAAAATTCTTATTTGTGTAGACCTTTTGAAACATCCTTTCAAGTGGGCTTAGACTAATTACTAGAATCATGGAATTAAAAGAAGCAAAATCAGCATTTTGTTCCTTTTCAATTTTGCTTTTCAAAGCATTGTCATATTGTTCAACAAACTGTTTCAAAGTAGTTTTGGAATGCACATAATCATCAAAAAAAGCATTCATACTCTCACTTCTTTGACTTGTCGACATCCCTGCCCAAAATTTATCTTTGACATATACAGGTATCCACTTATGACGACTTTCATACAAAGAATAAACAATTTTCTTTAGCTCTTTCTTTATCATCTTGTAGTTGGCGTGGTTACCAAACTTGGCTGAAATTTTTTTCATTATATGCTAAAGACATAATCGATGATGAGTGTTTGGAAATACCTCAACAATTACATTTTCCATGGCTTTGCACTGGTCTGTGATAATACCTCTTGGAGCGCGCCCTCTCATGCAGGTCAACCAAGAATTGAATAACCAAATGAATGTTTCCGTATCTTCCTTAGAAATCAAACCACAACCAAGCAAAACAGACTGACCATGATGATTAACTCCAACAAACGGAGCAAACAGCATATCATAACTATTCGTAAGATATGTAGTATCAAATGTAACTACATCAGAAAAATAATCGTAAGTAGCCCTACTTCTTTCATCAGCCCAAAAGATATTTCGTTTGTGAGAATCATCATCCACATCAATCATGTAAAAGAAATTAGAATTTCTACTTTGCATACGACTAAAGTAATCATTCAAGGCCTTTGCATCACCGTAACTAAGTCTTAATCTACGGGCTTCACCAATATAATTTCTACACGTTCTCTCATCAAAAGGTAAATTTTCATAGCCACCGGCCTCAACAACAAGTGAATGAAAACTCTTACTTAAAGTGATTCCTGCCTGATCATTCAAATCTAATTTCCTCTTTGTTTGGGCATCTAAAATTTTATTGCATCTAAAATGTCTTGACTTCTTTGGACTTAAAGCATGATTGTGTTCAAGAATAACACCATTAATAGAGTATAATCCATCATTCTGAACAATAATATTAATCCTAGCTTTGCAATTTATTTTGCTTGAAGGTCTAGGATAAAACGGATTTTTCCTCTTAGGAACATTCTTACCATTTCTTGAGCAACCGAATGAGAAATACTTTTGCTTACAATCATCTCCCTTTTTTGATCCCAATTTAGAAATGTCAAAACCAACTGATTGTGCATAAGAATTGTAAAAATCCCGAACTTCTTCTTCAGATGAAAACTTCATCCCAAATTGTAGAGTATTAGCTTCATTTGAGCTTGACGACTCTCCCAACACTTGTGAATCATTAAAAACCAACTGATTTTCCATTTCAATAAGTGGCAAACATGAACTGTTTGTTTCATCATCCATCATAGCAATTTTAAACACCTACAGCCAAAATGCAATTGAAAAAAACTAAGAAAATCATATAAAGATGATTCTTATCACAAGCAGACAAATTCCATAAAAAGACGATTTTTTTGCAGGCTTCTGATCACAAGCAATGTGGTGTGCCAAAACTCTAATGTGGTGTAACAAAACAGAAATGGAAATAAACAGAGAATTAACAATGAGAGAAAATTGGCACATGGACAACAGAATTGTGTTATGCAAATACATACAAGAACAACATAATGTTGGCACGTTAAGTCAGTTAACTAAGAGAAGTATTGTTTATAGAGGAAAGTAAACCAGTGAAATCTGACAAAAGTCCAGTGAAGAACATGAAGAACCCGCGAGGGAAGTGAAGAACATGAAGAACATGCAAATACATACAAGAACAACAGAATGTTGGCAATTTATGCTTATCTGTCATGAAGAACATGAAGAACTACAGAAATTAGAAGAATCTGATTATAAGTTGATTTCATACAACAAAGTTGTATCAATTATCAGGTGTATTTTCCAGCTAACAGTAACAAATAAATCAATAAGTAACATACTTATTTTTCTAGTATATTTTTCGTCTGGAAAAGGCTTCTTGGCGACGCAGAGGAACTCGCGAGGGGGCTCAGGTTGGCGACGCAGAGGAGAGCTCGCGAGGAAGATGGAAACACAGAGGCAAACGCGAGGAGTACTTTCACCAGTCGTGAGGAGGAGGCGACACGATCAGAGCTCGCTAGGAGGTGGCGGCACAGAGGACCTTGCCGAGGGAAGGGGAGAGGAGGTGTTAGGGTTCGGGCAGAGGGTTTCGCGGATGGGAGATCGTGAGGATGGGCTCAGGCAGAGGGTTTCGGGCGAAGAAAAGTTTAGGGCTTTCCTCGCTCGATGGCCAGCGCAGAAGATCCGGCGCCGCAGAGGATCGGGCGAGGGAAGGGGGATCGGAGGATTAGGGTTCGGGAATAGCGCGATCAAGCTCTTTCAAGCGGCGAAAGGGCTTTTTCTCTTCTGCGTGACGTGGATATTTTGCTGACGTGGACATAGGTGACTTAACTGCCAGCTCAGTCACTCTCCCTTTCACTCTCTCAAATTCACTCCCTGTATCATTTCTCTTAAAAAATACATGAAAAAGATCATGAGTTTATAAGATAGAATATATCTCTATTGGTATAAACTATAAAGTTTTTTGGATAGAGCTAAAAACAAATCCATGAAGTCTTAAATTCAAAATGGGCAATAGCGGACAATATCATACTATTTGTGGAGATCTATGAAATTTTTTTAGTCATCTTTTATATAATTATAACCAAATGAGTTTTTTTGTTGAAAACAATTGAATATACTTTGTGAAAACGGCAATTTACCAAAGGGCGTACTCAAGAATTGGTATTTACCAAAAGGCGTACCATGGTTTCATTGTTACCAAAGAGCGCACATATTTTAGTGAACTTCCTTTTATACCCCTCCCGCCAAGTACTGCATGTCTTTTTCTTTCTCTTTCTCTTTCTCATTCTCAGTAACGAATTTTGAGACGGACCGTAATGAGATGTTCCTTTATATTGTGATTTTTATATTATGGAACCTTCCTCAAAACAAAAAATATTTAAATTAATTAAAATATTTTTATTAAATTAAAACTAAAAGAACATATCAGACCCACGTTGGGCCTGAAATGACTCCATTTCAGGTCCAACGTGGGCCTAAAATGTTTCTATTTCAGGCCTAACGTGCCCAATATTAAGGGTATTTTCTCGATTCTTTGTTATTACATTTTAACACCTTGAAGAAGTTCAAATAAATAATGGATAGCAAATTTGAACTCCTTGTAACCTCAGAAATCCATGGGAACTGAAATTTTTACAATCGGAGCTCTCTAGGTCAATCAGTCAAAACCCACTGATTGACCTAGAGAGCTCCGATTATAAAAATTTCAACTCCCATGGATTTCTGAGGTTACAAGGAGTTCAAATTTGCTATCCATTGTTTATTTGGACTTCTTCAAGGTGTTAAAATGTAATAACAAAGAATCGAGAAAAGACCCTTAATATTGGGCACGTTGGGCCTGAAATGGAACCATATCAGGCACACGTTGGGCCTGAAATGGAACCATTTCAGGCCCAATGACCCTAATGTGTGATTTCTTCTCGATTCTTCATTATTATATTTTAACACCTCCGAGAAGTCCAAATAAACAATGGATAGCATATTTGAACTCCTTGTGACATCGGAAATCCACTGGAACTGAAATTTTTACAATCGGAGCTCTCTAGGTCAATTAGTGGGTTTTGAAGGTCAATCAGTGGGTTTTGACTAAAACCCACTGATTGACCTAGAGAGCTCTGATTGTAAAAATTTCAGTTCCCGTGGATTTCTGAGTTTACAAGGAGTTCAAATTTGCTATCCATTATTTATTTGGACTTCTTCAAGGTGTTAAAATGTAATAGCAAAGAATCAAGAAAAGACCCTTAATATTGGGCACGATGGGCCTGAAATGGAACCCAATGACCCTAATTATGATTTCTTCTCGGTTCTTTATTATTACATTTTAACACCTTGAAAAAGTCTAAATAAACAATGGATAGCATATTTGAAGTCCTTGTAACCTCAGAAATCCACGGGAACTGAAATTTTTACAATCGGAGCTCTCTAGGTCAATCAGTGGGTTTTAGTCAAAACCCACTGATTGACCTAGAGAGCTCCGATTGTAAAAATTTCAGTTCCCGTGGATTTCTGAGGTTACAAGGACTTCAAATATGCTATCCATTGTTTATTTGGACTTCTCCGAGGTGTTAAATTGTAATAATGAAGAACCGAAAAGAAATCACACATTAAGGTCATTGGGCCTGAAATGGTTCCATTTCAGGTCCAACGTGTGCCTGAAATGGTTCCATTACAGGCCCAGCATGCCCAATATTAAGGGTCTTTTCTCGATTCTTTGTTATTACATTTTAACACCTTAAAAAGTCTAAATAAACAATGGATAGCAAATTTGAACTCCTTGTAACCTCAGAAATCCACGGGAACTGAAATTTTTACAATCGGAGCTCTCTAGGTCAATCAGTGGGTTTTGACTAAAACCCACTGATTGACCTAGAGAACTCCGATTGTAAAAATTTCAGTTCCCGTGAATTTCTGAGGTTACAAGGAGTTCAAATTTGTTATCCATTATTTATTTGGACTTCTTCGAGGTGTTAAAATGTAATAGTGAAGAACCAAGAAGAAATCACAATTAGGGTAATTGGGTTCCATTTCAGGCCTACGTGCCCAATATTAAGGGTATTTTCTCAATTCTTTGTTATTACATTTTAACACCTAAAGAAGTCCAAATAAACAATGCATAGCAAATTTGAACTCCTTGTAAACTCAGAAATCCACGGGAACTGAAATTTTTACAATCGAAACTCTCTAGGTCAATCAGTGGATTTTGACTAAAACCCACTGATTGATCTAGAGAACTCCGATTGTAAAAATTTCTGTTCCCGTGGATTTCTACGGTTACAAGGAGTTCAAATATACTATCCATTGTTTATTTGTACTTCTCCGAGGTGTTAAAATGTAATAATGATGAACCGAGAAGAAATCACACATTAGGGTTATTGGGCCTGAAATGGTTCCATTTCAGGCCCAACGTGCCCAATATTAAGGGTCTTTTCTCGATTCTTTGTTATTACATTTTAACACCTTGAAGAAGTCCAATTAAACAATGGATAGCAAATTTGAACTCCTTGTAACCTCAGAAATCCACGGGAACTGAAATTTTTACAATCGGAGCTCTCTAGGTCAATCAGTGGGTTTTAGTCAAAACCCACTCATTGACCTAGAGAGCTCCGATTGTAAAAATTTCAGTTCTCGTGGATTTCTGAGGTTACAAGGAGTTCAAATTTACTATCCATTGTTTATTTGGACTTTTTTATGGTGTTAAAATGTAATAACAAAGAATCGAGAAAAGACCCTTAATATTGGGCACGTTGGGCCTGAAATGGAACCATTTCAGGTCCACGTTGAGCCTGAAATGGAACCATTTCAGGCCCAACGTGGGTCTGATATGTTCTTTTAGTTTTAATTTAATAAAAATATTTTAATTAATTTAAATATTTTTTATTTTGAGAAAGGTTACATAATATAAAATCACAATATAAAGGAACATCTCTTTACGGTCCGTCTCGAAATTCGTTACTGAGAATGAGAAAGAGAAAGACATGCAGTACTTGGCGAGAGGGGTATAAGAGGAAGTTCACTAAAATATGTGTGCCCTTTGGTAACAATGAAACCATGGTACGCCTTTTGGTAAATACCAATTCTTGGGTACGCCTTTGGTAATTGCCGTTGTGAAAATGGATGTAGTTTCGGCATTGAACACTATCCTAGGAAGATGGGGTTTGAAGGCATCATCTGCTTGGAATTTCAGCGGTAACCCGTGAACTGGTGCGGCCATCGATCAAACGCAAATCCAGAATCTCAACCCGGGAGTTAAATGTGTCTGCACTTACAACAATAGCAACACCTGCCATATCACTCAGCTGTATGATTCTAAAATCTTTCTTGACACTTGTTTATAGTTCTTTTTGAATCCATCTATAAATTTTAGATTTCTTTACAAAATTGAATCAACCAAATAAAATCTACATGCATTATTACTCTTACAACTAATTTTTTGTGTCCATTCATTTGTGTGTTTGCAGGATAGTTTATGCCTTAAATGTGGGTGGACCTATCCTTCAAGAGCTGCAGAACCTACCCTACCTCTTTGATTTGTAACAATCTCATGTTCTCTTCTTTCTGAATGTTGATATGTAGGTATTTAGATAGCACTGGACTTAGTGGTGAGCTACCGGAAAATTTATCCAATCTCAAAAATATGCAGATACTGTAAGTTCCTTCTAATGACCAATTTACATATATATAGATATTTATAACCGCTACTAATAGTAATTCAATTTGCAATATAATTATTATTTTAGGTGGGCTTCAGATAATAATTTCACCGGAAGGATACCTGATTACATTGGGACATGGACAAACCTAACAAGCTTGTAAGATTTAGTAAATAATTCTAGAATGCTCTTTGTCTGATTAAATATTTGCTTTCACTAGCATTTGTTGTACCTTAGGATATATACATGAAAAACATACTCCTCATTTTATTCTTGAAAAGATAAATCATGTTAATTGTAACTATTTGGAGCTAGCACCATGTTAATCCTTTACTCTTATTACAGGAGGTTCCAAGGCAACTCTTTTCAAGGTCCAATTCCTTCAAGCTTTGCTAATCTAATTCAAATGACTGATTTGTAAGTGTTCATCTTGTGGTTCTTGTAGAACTACAAGACTTTCTATTGAACTGTTAGCTACATTGATAAGTGATAGAATCTAGAAGATTGAAAAAGTATATATTGTGTCTTCTTAACAAACTACTAAATTTGTTGATGTAGGAGAATAAGCGATATTGTGAATGGGAACTCTTCATTAGACTTTATTGACAGTATGACATCTCTAAGCACATTGTAAGATCCTGGTCAACTTTGAGTTTCACAATTAACCTTCACTTTCCTATCTTGTGATATCTTATATTTCTCTCTTATAGGGTACTAAGGAACTACAAGATTTCTGATACAATTCCATCGAGCTTTCAGCGATACAATGGATTAAATTTGTTGTAAGATTCTTGAGCCATGTTGATACTAATATAATGAACTTAATATTTAGCAGAATTGTCTCATTTCAGCATTTTAGACCATCTATTTACATGCAATATGTTAATATTTCTCTAATTTTTTTTATATAGAGATCTGAGCTTTAACAACATAATTGGCCAAGTTCCTCAGTCGCTCTTCAATCTGAGTTCACTTGCTTTCTTGTGAGAAATAGTTTCATTATCACTTCAAAATTTACGATCAAGATGTTAATTTGTTTAAATATTAAATGTTTCGACTTACCCCTTAAATATTTCCTTCGTTAAATTTCTTGGAAACAACAACCTCTTGAGTTCTTTACCTCTACAAAAGAGCACTACACTAATGAACATGTATCATGCCTCTGTGTTTTTATGCAAATTGGTTTATTTCCATTTATTGAACTATTGATTGGAGTTCCATTCATTTACATGATCTTGTTAAAGTATGCCACTTTATTTTTGTGCAGAGATTTATCATACTCTCAGTTATCAGGAAGCTTTCCATCCTGGGTTGGCCAATGAAACTAACAATTGTATGTTGAAAGATTGATTTTTTATTTCCACTACATATAACAACACTCATTTTAGCAAAATTTGTAAAATAGAACTTTTGCAAAGCTTATCTAGCATTAGTCTAATATATAAGTTTAGATTATATCACCTTAATAATTTCAATTCTGATCGATGATTGATAGGCTTGAAAGCACCATTTTCTTTCCTTTTTCCCTAAAGCATTGATGCTATTTTTCTATCAGGAATTTGGTGGCCAACAATTTTGTGTTCGATGATTCAAACAATAGGTTGTACCATGTTTCCATGACATTGATAAAATTCCATATTTCTAATTTTCTCATAGAAAGATTCTTTTTCTCTTTGTGTTGACCATTCTACCACTTTGTTGTGTAGCAATTTGCCTTCAGGGTTGAACTGCCTTCAGCGCAGCATTCCATGTCATCGTGGTTCTCCGATATGTGAGAAGTTATCCAGTCTTAGTATTGCAAAAATATTGACAAGATATTTTTGTATCTCACCTAACCATTATCTTCACTTCAGATTCATCTTTTGTGATAGAGTGTGGTGGCAATAGAGTAATAACATCTTCTGATGGCACTATGTATGAGATTGGTAATGTGATTCTCACAACTGCATCATACTATGTGACCGAGACAACCGGATGGGTTGTTAGCAGTGTTGGGCGTTTTATGGACTCATCTGCTCCTACTTATGTGATAACCAGCCGATCCAATTGTTTTGTGCTTGACAGTGTTAACAGGACTGGATGTGAAACCTTTTACCTTCAGTTATGCCGAGCTAAGGTCTGCAACTGGAAGACTTCAGTTCCTCTAACAAATTGGGGGAGGGAGGATTTGGCCTAGTGTTTAAGGTTAGCCTTTTTTTTTGTATTTATCATTGGCGCCTAACCTTACACATTTTTGCAAACATGTTTACTTCTATGCATCATGTGTATTGACACAATCACATAATTTGGATGGGCAACAAATTGTTTTAAGAGTGTTATGCATTTAAGTAATTACCTAAATGAAAGAACAATTCTTATTGGTCAACAATTTAATGGTGAAGTGAAATTTGTTATTTACTGGATTTCTTACACTAAGATACCAATTCTTTATCTGTAAAATAATAAGTTGGACCAATTGAAGTAAATTCAACTAACATGCAGGGCATACTGAGCAATGGATGAAAAGTAGCTGTTAAGAAACTCTCAACCACGTCTCACCAAGGAGAGGACCAGTTCTTGGTAGAGATTGCAACTATATCTGTTGTGCAACATCGAAACCTTGTAAAATTGCACGGTTGCTGTGTCAATGAAGAAAATCGGATTTTGGTGTTGGAGTACGTAGAAAACGGTAGCCTTGATCAAAGTAATTTTTGGTACGTATGTTGAGTTTGAGTCCTGACTGTTGAGTAAATGTTTCTGCTATTTTGAGTGTAGGGAAGAGAGATTTACATCTTGATTGGCCAAAGCGTTTCAATATATTATTGGGTGTAGCAAAAGGTTTAGCTTATCTCCACGAGGAATCAATTGTTCGTATTGTGCATAGAGATGTCAAAGCTAGTAATATTCTACTTGATGCTGATCTTAACCCGAAGATTTTAGACTTCGGTCTAGCTAAGCTATACGATGACAACATTTCTCACATTAGCACAAAGGTCACCTGGTATCAATTTTACGCTATATAAACTAATATTTGCTAAGTATTAATATTGATTATGTCAAGTGGCTATCTGGCACCGGAGTAGCCTCTGGGGCTATGGTGCAGCGGTAGGGCGACTAGTCGCTTTCTCAGGCATTCCGCGGTTCGATCCCAGCTACGGTGTATTTGTAGAAAATTTTTCCTCCAAATAGGGCGCGAACCCTGGGACGCTGGGCTTCTAGACCGGCCACTGGGAGCGCTTCCCGATTTACCCTGGTGGCCGGTGGAAAACTTCTGTGAGGCCGGGTCGATCGCCCGAGGTTGAAAAAATCTCGTTAATCATTTTATCTGGCATCGGAGTATGCCCTGAGAGGACATTTTACAGAGAAAGCTGATGTCTTTGCTTTCGGTGGCAAAAAGGTGATTCGTTCGCCTCCAGCGCCCCCGCCAACCCGTCCCAAGGCCAACACGGAGGAAGTAAATCACGGGAGCTACTAGCACGAATGTTGTAGCTAGCGCATGGGGAGGATGGGAGATGTCTTTACTTTCGGAGTGCTAGCATTGGAGGTTGTTAGCGGAACACCCAACTCTAATCGGCTTGATCACGAGACACTTTACCTTCTTGAATGGGTACGTATGCACATTCATGCTAATTATAGTGATAACTAAATCCCAACATTTTAAATCTGATAATTAATTTTACTAATTAATTTACTTGTTCCTTGAAATGAATTAAGGCTCTAGCCTTTTTTAAGAAAATCTGATCAGTTGAGACCAAATTCCTGTCTTAGGCCTGGAATCTACTCGAGAACAATAAAAAACTAGAGCTGGTGGATCAAAGCCTGACATCATTTGACGGGGAAGAGGTCAACCGGGTCATTGGAGTAGCTCTATTTTGTACCCAAGCATCACCAGCACATCGACCACCGATGTCGAGGGTTGTGGCTATGCTTGTGGGAGATCTAGAAATTATGGATGTGATTGAGAGGCCTTCTTATTTGCTCCTGTGGCAATGTGCCGAGAATTACGATGCTTCATATCGAAGACATGAAACAGAACGACCTAGCTTTCCATTATGGAGCACTCCAGTGTGGAAATCTGTTGGATCGATTGGAAACAGTAGCATTGATGAGGGAAGGTGAATTTGATCGCTATGGCTCAAACTTCTGTTCATGCAAGGTTCAACTCAGTCATACTGTGATCCTGTCAACAAGCGAAGATCGGTTCTTCCTTGGGTGACTCGGTCTAACCCAGCCGACTTGATCTGCTTGGCTCTGAGCCCTTTCAGGATCTCTCTATTGGCTACCTCGGCCTGGCCATTACTCTGGGGGTATGCCACGGAAGTGAAGGCCTGCTTGATCCCAAATTCCTTGCACCAATTTCTGATTATCCGGCCTTGAAATTGCCGGCCATTGTCTGATACCAGCTTATGCGGTATGCCATATCGGCATAAGATACTCTGCCACAGGAATTTCTTCACTGCTTGCTCAGTGATTCGAGCTAAGGCCTCCGCCTCGATCCACTTAGAGAAGTAATCCACTGCCACTAGCAAGAATTTCTTCTGACCGGCTGCTTTGGGGAACAACCCGACTATGTCCATGCCCCATTGGTCGAAGGGACATGACACGGTGGAAGCTCTCAGCATCTCGACCGGTCGGTGCGATAGATTCTGGTACTTCTGACAAGAAAGGCAGGAAAGAGTCATCTTCTCGGCGTCCTTCTGAAGGGTCAGCCAGAAGTAACCGGCCAACAGAACCTTCCGAGCCATGGATCGACCTCCTGAATGATTTCCGCAGCACCCCAAATGCACCTCTCTGAGTACATAGTCCGCATCTTCTTTTCCGAGGCATTTGGCCAGAGGTCGGGAAAAAGCCCGCTTGTATAGTGCGTCCCCTATCAGAGTGAACCGGGCTGCTCTGATCTTCAGTATCCGAGCTTGTTCGGGGCTTCCCGGAAGAGTTCCTTCCTTCAAGTAGGCGATGAAGGGAGCTCTCCAGTCTCCCTCTATCTCCATTTCCGCTTTCCTTTCGACCTGAGCTACTAGCATGACCTAAGGTGAAGGCTTGGGGAAGACCCACGGTCGGATAGAGCTGGCCAGTCGAGCCAACTCATCTGCCTTGGCGTTGTCTCCTCGGGGGATCTGCGTAATCCGGACTTCTTGAAATTCTGTTTGCAACTGCTGATAGGCTTCTACATAAGCCTGTAGCTTTTCGTCATTCACTTCGAACCTCCCCGCCACCTGTTGAGTTACCAACTGAGAATCAGAGTGTAGGACGACCCGGGTGGCCCCGACCTGCTTGGCTGCCTGAAGTCTTGCCAAGAGGGCTTCATATTCCGCCTGGTTGTTAGTGGCCGGGTACTCTAGACGCACAGCCAAATGAAGGGGGTCTCCCTTAGGGGAGATCATCAGGATCCCTACGCCACTTCCTGCCCGAGTAGCCGACCCATCCACGTAGATCTTCCAGGCTCCTTCTTCTTCCTCGGCATGGAGCTCGCTTAGGAAATCCGCCAATGCTTGAGCTTTGATTGCAGATCGGGGTAAATACTGAAGATCGTACTCACTCAGTTCGGTTGTCCACTTGACCATCCGACCTGAGATCTCTGGGTTGACCAGTACTTTTCCGAGGGTGCTGTTAGTTAACACCCGGATCGGATGAGCCAGGAAGTAGGGTCGCAGTCGCCGAGCCATCAACACTAGCACATAAGCTAACTTCTCGAGTGTAGTGTACCTACACTCAGCTTCTTTAAGTAGATGCCCAAAGAAATAGACCGGTTGCTGTTCGGTCTCTTTCTGGGTTACAAGCACAGCACTAACAGCTTCTTCAGTAGTAGATAAATAAACATACAAGGGTTCTCCCTCTTCCGGTTTGGCTAGCACCGGCAAACCAACTAAGTAGGTCTTCAACTCTTCGAAAGCTCGGTCGCACTCGGCATCCCACTGGAACTTGGAAGCTTTGCGCAAGATCTTGAAGAACGGCAGACTCCTGGTGGCCGACCGGGAGATAAACCGAGATAGGGCCGTGATTCTCCCGGTCAGGCGCTGAACCTCCCTCAGGTTTCTCGGCGGTGGCATGTCCAGCAGGGCTTGCACTTTACTCGGGTTGGCTTCTATCCCCCGCTCGGTCAAGATGTAACCCAGGAATTTTCCACTTTTGGCTCCGAACAAACATTTCGCAGGGTTAAGTTTGAGGCCATACCTTCGGAGAGTGCCGCAGGTCTCCCGAACATCGGCTACGAGGTCGGCAGCTTGGGAGGACTTGATGAGAATGTCATCTACGTACACTTCCACGTTTCTCCCGAGCTGCTCTTTGAAGACTTTATTCATCAGCCTTTGATAGGTTGCCCCAGCATTTTTGAGTCCGAAGGGCATAACAGTGTAGCAATAGGTGCCTTTGGCAGTGACAAAACTGACCTTCTCTTGATCTTCTAATGCTAAGGGTACTTGATGATATCCCTGGTAGGCATCCAACATGCAGATGAGTTCATTCCCGGCGGTAGAGTCTACCATCTGATCTATCCGAGGGAGCGGGTAACAGTCCTTAGGGCAAGCTTTATTGAGGTCCCTGAAGTCAATACAGACCCTCCACTTGTCGCCCGGCTTGGAGACCAGCACCACGTTGGCCAACCAGGCCGGGAATTGGACTTCTCGGACGTGTCCCGCTTCCAGCAGTCTGTCCACTTCGGCCTGAATGATCTTGTTCTGGTCGGGGCTGAAATCTCTTTTCTTCTGCTTAACAGGTCGGGCGTCGGGGTACACGTGCAGCTTGTGCTCCATTACCTCTGGTCTGACCCCTTTCAAATCTTGCTGGGACCAGGCAAATACGTCCCGATTCTGAGTCAAACATTCTATTAACTGTTGTTTGAGGTCGGGCGCCAATCCAGGAGCTATTTGCACTTTAGTTTCTTCCCGGTCGGGCAAGAGCTGGACCTCTTCTTTTTCCTCTATCAGATCAACCCAAGGAGGGGGCTGAGAAGATTGCACCATGTTGCAATTGGCCGGCGTTGTTCGGAAGGACTTGCTGACCTCCACTCGAACGTCATCCACATAGCACCGCCGTGCCACTTTTTGATCTCCTTTAGCTTCTCCAACTTGGTCACCCACTGGGAATTTGACCTTTAAGTAGAAGGTGGACACCACGGCCCGGAACTTGTTCAGCACCGGCCGACCCAATATGGCATTGTAGGCTGAGGGGGCATCCACTACCAGGAATGTGGCCCACCTGGTTCTCCTCAAGGGTTCCTCGCCGAGTGATATGGCCAGCTTGATCTGACCCAAAGGTTGTACTTCATTTCCCGTGAACCCGAACAGAGGTGTGGTCACGGGTCGGAGCTCAGTAACTTCAATCTGCAATTGCTCGAAAGCTTTTAAGTACAGGATGTTTACTGAACTTCCCGTATCCACAATAGTTCTGTGGATCTGGTAATTGGCTATGATCGCGGTGACGACCAGGGCGTCATCATGAGGAACTTCTACTCCTTGCAGATCTGATGGGCCGAAGCTGATCTGTGGGCCTTGGGCTTGGGCGGAACTGCAACCCACTTGGTAGATGTCGAGTCGCCTAGCCTGCGACTTCCGAGCTTTGTTGGAATCCCCATAGGTGAGGCCTCCAGAAATCACGTGAATGGCCCCATGTACTGCATTCTGTTGGTTGGCCTGTTCCTTATTAACATTGCCGCGCTCGGGAGAGGTGGGGGTCGGGAACAGTTGTCTGGCTGTGGGGGCGGTCGATCGAGCATTGCCCTCCGACTGGTTCGGTGCTGTTCTCCCTCGACCCCGACCGCCTCCTTGTTGGGCTCCTCTCGGACTGCCCCGTCCAGCCCTACCACGACCCCGGCCGGCCTGCCAGCAGTCTTGAAGGTCGTGGGTGTGGCTGTTATGAAAGGAACAGTAAGGCTGCCACCTGGACGGGAAGCAACCCTGAGCTACTTGTTGCACTATTCCCCTTTCGGTCCCTTGTCTGTGTCCCATAGCTCTGGGACTTCTGAGAGGTCCTCCGGGAGGCGCATTCCTCTGATGCTGGGGGACCTCGGGTGCTGGTCTGACCTCTGGTCGCCTGGCGGCTTGCGCTTCTTCTACGTCCACGTATTTGCCGGCCCTGCCTAGGAGACCTTCGAAGTCCTTCGGAGGTTTTCGGATCAAGGATCTGAAGAACTCGCCCTCCTGCAAGCCTTGTGCAAAGGCGCTGACTAGCACCTCAGACGTGACAGTGGGTACATTGATAAGCACCATTTTATTGATTATTTTAATTGCTAAAATCCATGTTTGACCCATGTTTTTATTGCTTAATTATGATTTTACCCTAGGTTTTGGAACTTTATCTTATTTTGGACTTAATTGTAAATTTACACATTTTTTGGATTAATTGGCCACTAATTTTCTGATATATTTTTGTAGGCATGAAAGGATCCTAGACCTAGGGCATACTGGGTCAAACCTGAGTCGGATGTGAACCGGATCGAATTATCAAGCCTACGATTAATCCGGGCCGTCCGATTCAAGAGCGTCTAGATTTGAGCCATCCGGGACGATCTGAAGCAATCCGAGCTAGGGTTAGGGTTGATCAAGCTCTATGATCAAGATCTGAAAGTTTCATCCAAATCAGAGCTAAATCAACCGTTGGATCAAGCAAAGAGGGCTCTAGAGCGTCCATTCACAGATAGAGTTGATCTGGACCATCCGTTGCACATCTGGAGGATCCGAGCTACCACAAGGCAGATCCTGACCCCAGATCATCATCATAAAAGTTTGGCTTCAATCAGAGCAAGATCAGCCGTTGGATCTCCTCCGATCGATCTGAGCCGTCCATTGATTCCTATTTAATCAAAAACGCAGCTGCCTTTCTCCTCGTCGCGTCTCCGCCGCTACAGTTCCCTTCATCGAGTTCTTCGTTTTTCTTAGTGTTTTTCTCCATTTCCGGGGCGCGACCCCTCGATTCTTCATCAAGATCATCTTCTGGAGCTTTGGAGGTCAGTTTGATTGGAGAATTAAGCTCGAATTCGCGCCGGACAGAGTTATTTGAGGGTTTCGGTGGCTCTGTGGTCCGAACACTGAGATCTTCGCCACAGTCCATTTCCGATGATCTGAGGCACTTGTAGGGGTTCTCAAGTGACCTCAGGTTGTTCCCAAATCACCATCGCAGCTCCACAAACGAAGATCGAAGCGTTTGGATTGGAAATTCCCAGCTTGCGCAGTTTGAGCAGAGTTCACTAATCCAATCTGATTTCCACTGATTTGCTGTGCTTAGGGGTTCGAAGCCAGCTCTTGCTTGACGACCAAGAAGAATTTGAGCTTAGGGAGAGTTGAGGAGTAGTTTAGATCCTTAATTTCCAATGTTTTTAGCTGTAAACTTTATATTCTGCACTTGTTCTGTTTTTGCAGTTTAATACCAGCAACTTAGTCGTAATTATGAATGGTTTGAGCTTAATTAGGGTTTAATTCTTAGATGCTAAGTAGTTAAGAGCTTGTTTTAGTGATAATTAGATCCAAATTTGAGTAGTTTGCAATTTTATTTCTTGCGTGCCAAATTCTAGCTAGCATGCCAAGTTTCATTCTAGTTTTTGCAGTTTCTTTGAATCCGATTAGCTTTTAGTTCCTGCAATTCATATCAGTTAGTTTAGTTCAATTCCAAATCGTTTTTGATATTAGTTTGATGCAATTGATCTAAGTTGCTTTGTGAGTTCCTGAATTCATTGTTCCCCTGTTTTTAGTTTCAAATGTCTGCACATCCATTGTTTCTGAAATTCAGTTTCAAATCTCCTGCAATTCAGCTCCTGTTCTAAGTATCAAGCTGATAGAACCTGCCCTTGTATCAAGAAGAGAGTAAACATTGATTGGAATCCAGTAAACTTACCTGTCAGCAAGCTATTGCACTAGATTCCAGCTTCCAATGGTATTCGGCAGATTCTGAATTCCCTAATCCATTTCTGTCTCTGTTTATTTCTGAACATTGCAGCTAGCTGCAATTCCACTTGCATTGAGTCGATTCTTGAAGTCATCATCCATTCTTGCATGTCAGTTGGTTTTTGCTAGATCAGTTAAACTCTGCACACCAAAATTCTGCAGTCATCATTACTGAAATTTCTGCATTCGTTTCTTTTTGTTCAACCAATTCTGAATTGGTCAGTCTCATTTCTGCAAACCTCAGTTGAGGATTCTTAAAGATAGTTTCGGGCATTAGATTTCAATTGCTTTGCATGATTTTTTATCAAGTGTGTTGCAGCATTTTATCTCTGAACAGTTTGAACTTCATTTCTGCAAACACTGCAACTTCAATTCTGAACTTTCGATTCCATATCTGCTCTTGAATTAATTTCTGCATTCTTCAGCTTAAGGTTTCTGAAAATGTGTCAATGTGAGTTTAGTTTAATTTCTGCATTCTCTGGTGGTGTGTTTCATTCCAAAGCACTTGATTTTAAGTTCTGAAATTGAGTTGCAAATTGCGTATTAGCCCTTCCTTGTGTGCCACTTCAATTTCTGCAATTGGCATTTGCATTTGCCCAAGAAGTCCTTGTTCTCTTCATTGTTTCTCATTTATCTCCTTTACAGCAATTGATTGACATCAATTTACAGATTTGAATCTAGTCCAGTTTCATCTTGGAACAAAGGTTTATCCCTTGCATATCAAGTGGGCACCATTTTTATCAATTGTATCAATTTCATTTCAATCCCTGTATTTGATATCAAGGGCAGCTAGGTCACTACGGTCATTTAGTTCAGAAATTGTTATCACTGTTTTATCCACTTGCTTAGAATTTTGGCTTCCATTAAATTCAGATTTGTTTCCCAAACTTAGTTAAGTTGCCTTGGTTAAGTAGCTTTTCATTGGTTGAGTTATTAATTGCAACATACTCGTTTAGTTCGTTCAGTGAAGTGACTTCTTTTTCATTCCTAATCGCATTCCAAACCCAATCACATTCGAAACCCAAATTTACAAACGACACCTAAATACAAGCGCGAATCAAACAAACCTTCAACTAGTCCCTGAAAAAAATACGACCTGTGGCCCCTATATTACATTTTCAGATTTTGAGTTGTAAAAGGGTTCCAGCTTTCATTTATAAATTCTAAATCTGATGAGCCCATACTTTCGTGACAACTTTAATTAGTACATCCAATGCGACTTGATTAATCCTTCTGATGTATGCTTTGAGGGGCTCTTTGGAGCCCTGCTTCAGGGTAAAAAGATTGAGACTGGTTTTGTGGTGTCTCTTGCTACTTGCGAAATGTTGGAGGAACAATATTTTAAAGTCAGAAAATTCTCTAACTGATCCCTCCGGCAGCCTATCGAACCATCGCTGGGCTGACCAGGACAGAGTGGTCAGGAAGGCTCGGCACTTAACTCCATCGGAATATTGATGTGGCATTGAAGCGTTCTCGAACTTCATCAAATGCTCTTCGGGATCCGTCGCTCCTTCGTATTCAGTAATGGACAGGGGTTTGAAATGCTTGGGCAGCGGCTCGTGCAAGTCTTGGCTAGAGAAGGGGGATCCTGTGTGCTCAGTCGGGGTTGGCATAAGGGGAGCCTTCCCTTTGTTAGCTCTAGCATGACTGGATGTAGCCTCATGAGGGTCTGATTGCCCTGCTCCCTCGGCCGGACCGAACAGTGCTCGGTGAAAGTGAGGACTCTCATCTTGTCGAATCCCTCCTTCGGTGCCCATCCGGGTAGTCTGCTCGGCCGGGCCTGGCTGAGCAGGTCGGGTAGCAGCTTGCTGTGCCTCCGCCAATTTTCTGGCTCTAGCTTCTATTAGCAGATCCAAGTCTTCCTGTGAAAGAGTAACTATCACCCGGTTGGATTCACTCATCTTCGGCTCTTGATCAGGTGAGATTCCCACAGACGGCGCCAAATTTGATCCTGTCAACAAGCGAAGATCGGTTCTTCCTTGGGTGACTCGGTCTAACCCGGCCGACTTGATCTGCTGTTGCGGGGGAGGTCGGACCGAAGTTGGGCTCTCAATATGGTGGAGTGGTTGCAAAATGGCAGCGATCCCCTCTTTGAAGCCCCCGGGGGGGGTTTATATAGGGGAGAGGCAACTCTCTGCTGTGTCAGGGTTGGCAAATCTCATTAAGGGATGATCAGTTGTCAGATGGTGATATTGACGGCCGCATTTAATGCCATGAAACTGCCATAGCCGCCTGACCCTAATAAACGCCTGACACATTGTCTAATATGTCTCTTCTGTTCCCCTTTAATTATTGGCGGCTTTGCCAGGCAATGATTATGTCAGAGGGGATTATCTCTCAAATATCTGATAAGAGAAGCTCATGCGATAGGAAAGATTCGCAATCATTCGGTCGTCTCCGTATGATCATGAGTACCTGACCTCGGACGGCCGACCTCAATGGTCCTGACCTCGGACGACCGACCTTAATGATCGCGACCTAGGGCGACCGACCTTGAAGGTCTTGACCCCGGACGGAGGACCTCGATGGTCCCGACCTCGGTCGACTGACCTTACCTCGGATGACTGACCTCGCCTCGGATGACTGACCTCGATGGTCCCGACCTAGGGCGATCGACCTGGGTGGCCCCGACCTCGGATGATCGACCCCAAGGGCTCCGGCCCCGGGGTGACCTTTGATCGGACCTATTAACTACCGGTTCAGATCAGCAATCGGACCCGACCGAGCCCTTGATCCTTCTAAAAATCATACGCCCGGATCATACTGAATTCATGATCATATCAACTGAATTTCTAATCTGTATCGATTGCTAAAATATTTGGATATTGAATTTCAAATTTGTTTGATTTGCTCAAGTTTGTAGATTGAATTACATGTTTGAGTCATTACCATCGATTCCAACATACATGTGGAGATTAAATTTGTTAGAAAATCTCATTAAAAATTGATATAAATATTATACTGCATAATAGGTATGGGGAAAAATGGAAAAATAATTGAGTTTTACATTTTTTTTATAAATATTTTTTGAAATTTGGGAATGTTGAAAATAAGAATACAGTCAACACAGTGTGTTGCGGTCAACGTTCATTTACCATATTTTTCATGGTTTAATTTCCAGTCTACGCTTCTTCGATCTACTCTCTCCCGCACTGCTGATTGACAACACAGCTAGCGATGAGGGCCATTATTTTTTATCAATAATTGACAAAGAATCTTAGCTCCAAAAGAGTGGCTTTGACTTAAGAAATATTCTTTCTTTTTCGGGGTTGGGTGGCTGAAAGTGAACGGTGAACTCCACCCTAATTCTGATATACAAATCTGGTAATTAATGAACCCAATTCAACCAGGAAATTAGAAGAGGACGAGGAGTGCAACTAATGGGGAGGAGGGAGGAGAATGGGGGCTGATCCGGTCTGGAGTTAGTCTGGTTTGGAAGGGAGCCCGATCGGATGGGGGGCTCGGTCGGATAAGGACAGTCGGACGCATAGGGTGTTAACCTAGCCTGCTGATGGTACTTGGAGTTACGCGGATATGATCCTACAGGCTACAGCCCGTCGGATGATCCCGGTCGGCAGAACCCGACCGGAAAGGTTAAGTCGGATGGGCGAAAAACACGACCCCCTTTCGAAAGGAGCGGTGTAGTTGAGTTCCGGGCGGATGGTCTCGGTCGGGAGTGCCCGACCGGGGTGGATGTCCCGGTAGGGAATGCCCGATCGGACGAATCAATCATCCTGCCCCTCAAATCACTCACCCCGTCCGAATGACTCATGGCCTGTGTCCGGTTGTCCGGTTGGGCAGACCCGGCCGACCGATCGGGCATACCCGGCCGACCGGTCAGGCATATCCAACTGGTCGGTCATATTGGCTGGCACTGGGAACGATTGAACTCACTCCGACGACTCGCCCACCCCAGAGCCGTTCTCGACCGAGTGATCAAGCCTCTCGGCCGAGTGACCGAGCCTCTCCGGGTGATCACTCCCAGCCGGTCATCTGGATCCATATAGAGTCATTACCGTAACACATGATAGAACAAGTCAGGGCGGCCCCACTGTCTCAGTAGTTTAATGATGATCAGACCTTCCAGGATCTCCTCTATTCTCTCACTTTGAGGAAAAGACATCTGCCATAACCATATCTTTCCAGAGCATCAGACATTAATGAGAATGGACGTGACGACCTGGACAAATCTTTGGGCGGCTATGCCAGACCCCCGGGGAAACTAAGGCTGCCAAGGGATTATGTCAGAAGATTGAGTTTTAATGAGATAAGACAGCATCGACAAGACAGGCACCTCCTCCTCCCCTACATAAAGCCCCCTTTATGCTTTAAAGAAGAGATTCCATTGCTGAAATACTTCCTCTTCATCCCCTGCTGCCTATCCCATTTTGGGTCAGACTTCGACTCAATTCTATCTTGCTAGCCTTTGATCCCGACCCCGACTCATACGCCGCTGCCACTCGTTCGTCTGAGTGGGTCATCTGTCCGATCAAGTCATCTGAGAGAGAGCCCTCTCCGCTTGTCGACAGAAACAAATTTGGCGCCGCCTGTGAGAACTCCTGCCTGATCGAAAGACGAAGATGGGCGACTCCAACAAGGTGACAATTACACTCTCACAAGAAGACTTCGAGTTGCTGGTGGCTGCTAAAGCCCAAAAGTTAGCAGCCGAATAGAGGACAGACTGTCGCCCAACTCATGAAGGTCCCTCCGAGACGGCTGCTCGTGTTGGCACAGAAGGTGAAGCTAGCCCGGGTGGTAGTCCCTACTTCCCCCAAGCGCTCTTCGGTCCCACGGAGGGCGCGGGACAGTCCGACCTGCTGGAAGTCTCTTCCAGCCAGGCAAGGCTCAACAAAGGGATGTCCCCGGTTATCCAAGCTCCAGCTGATCGCACCGGATTCCCCTTCTCCAGCCAAGTCCTTCAAGAGCCAGTCCCCAAGCACTTCTGACTCATGTCTATTCCAGAATATAGAGGACTCACGGATCCGAAGGAACACCTGATGAAGTTTGAGAATGCAGCCCTATTGCATCAATACATGGACGACATTAAGTCCCGAGCGTTCTTGACCACCTTGGCAGGGCCTGCTCAGCGCTGGTTCGATAGACTCCCGAAAGGGTCCGTGCGAGAGTTTGTTGACTTCAAGAGGCTTTTCTTACAACATTTTGCAAGCAGCAAGAGACACCATAAGATGAGTCTTAACCTATTCGCCTTAAAGCAAAGCCCTAAGGAGTCCTTAAGGGCTTATATCAAAAGATTCAACCAGGTCGCATAGGATGTGCCCACTGCTACCTCGGAGGTGCTGATTAGCGCCTTCGCCCAAGGCTTGCAAGAAGGAGAGTTCTTTAGATCGCTGATCTGAAAACCCCCGAAGGATTTTGAGAGTCTCCTGGGCAAAGCTGCTAAGCACGCAGACGTGGAGGAGCTGTTGGGACGTTGTCCTTTACTAGGGGGGTGAATAGCAACTTTTCGATTCTCTTCCTACACGTTGTTAGTGTGCAAGCGAAAATACAATTAAACTAAAACTAACAACTAAGAAGACAAACCAATTTATGTGGTTCGGAGATGAAGCTCCACTCCACGGCTGCCCATAAGGTGGGCGATCGATCCGTCGGTGGATGACTCCCCGGAAGACCTCCGGCTAGCTCGTGTAGCTTCTTGTGGGTGGAAAAACCTCGCCACAACCCGAAACACCTTTCTGAGCTCTTAGATTCTAATTGGTCTTTAACCAAAGTCAATTTCGTCAAGAACTTTCAGCCAAAACTGAGCTCTTTTAAATAGTGCTCTATGGTAAAATGACCGTTACCAGTCAACTGGTCCAAGACCAGTCGACTAGTCCCACTCAGATTTGAACGTTACAACCTAACGTTCGAATTTAAGTTGCCACTGGTCGACTGATCCATGGGCAGTCGACTGATCTTTCTGTGGACTTCATCAGTCGATTGCCTTGGCACCAGTCGACTGGTTCACTTTTAAACTTAAGGTTTCCCCTTTCCCGAGTACATTTCTCTTAGCACTCAAACCCTAGGATTTCCTTCCCGAGTACAATTCCCTCAGCACTCGACCCCTCACAACTCAGTTAACTCTTCATTCAGCAGCCTCGACCTGTTGCCGTCAAGCCCTCTTCGACTTTGGCTCTCGTCCCTCGGATGCATGCAAGCCCATGACCTGTCTTCTATGTCATCCTTCGTATATGCCTCGAAGTCCGCTTCACTCGGCTCATCGTCCCTGCTTTGTCGACGGTCCCTCGGATGCATGCAAGCCCACGGCTTGTCTCCCATGCCATCCTTCACCGGTCCCGAAGTCGTCCAACTAAGTCCATGTGTATCCTGCAAAACCTGCACACTCAAATACACATATCAAACACAAGGATGAACCTAACTTAAACCCTTTGCCCAAACATCAAAACACATGGTCACTCCGGACCATAGATTGCCCCAACAATCTCCCCCTTTTTGAAGTTTGGCAATATGTTTAAGTTAGGAAAAATAAATAGCAAATACAATGCTAATACCATCAAATAGCAAATATGCATGGATCCTATCTCAATGCATCCCCACACTTAAACCTCCCCAATAGTTTAGGACTTTTACCAAAACGGGGTTTTTAGGAACCTCTCCAAGGCTCACCCTAGATTAGACTTACAAAGACTTTTTAAGAACCCCTCCAAGATTCCCCTTACGCCACTAACTGAGCAACAATGCTCCCCCTTTACCTAAGCTCTCCCTTGACCTAGGATTTCTTGCAAAGGCGTGTTTGGTTTCCCACTTAAACCCAATACATCTCCCCCTTTGCCACATATAAAAAAGATACCAACAATTTCCCTCTTATTGGGTCCTTTAACCTCTAATGATCATAAACACAGTGTACTAACCTCCCATAAGATTACATACTTGTTTTATATCATTTGGACACCTTTTGACTGCTGAAACAAAAAAATCAGTTTTTACCAGTCGACTACCCTCTGTCCCAGTTGACTAACACCCTAAAAATCCAATTTTCAGCATTTCTGACCCAACTTCAGAAATGCACCAGAAATTTCACAAATCTCCAAAAATTCTCAAATTTTGTAGAGAGGTTTGTAGTACCCGTGTCTACTTGGAAAAAAATACATTCAAACATGTATCTATCACCAATCCCAAGATTGACACAAAACCAAAACTAACTAAATGGTTTAATTGAACCTTGACCTAAAGTCCTAGTTTTGATCTTCTCTTGATGTATTTGCCCATACCAAACCACAATGCATCCCTAGCATTGATTTATATGACATCTACACATTAAAAATCAATTTCCATGTTTTATAACCCCAATGTCATATTTTCATACATGAACCTTAAACCCATTGTGCCAAATCCCTAGGATTGAGACTCCAAATCTGCCTCCATATCCTTTGGCACACTCCATGATCCATCTAGACTTCCGAGAGAAATCCTCCCGGGATCCATAGACCATGGGTCCCAACTTGGCTCCTAGAGCTCCCCATTGAGCTCTTAGCCTTAGCAACCTCCCTAGGTGACTCAACAAACGCTAGACCACACCGGTGTACCTCCGGTGACTATTGGTCTACAACCCTAACCTTCTTAACTTTGAACCCCTTGTCCTTAGTTAAGACTTTCTTCTTGCTTTTACATGGCATCCCCTTAACATTATTGGACTTCCCATCCTTGCCATAGTTGTATGCTACCCTAGCATATTTCTTTTCATTGGCATCGGAGAACCTAGATCGGTATCCTAGAGCTAATCTATCATTGTTGGGTGTTTTACTACCCAACCCCATACCTACACCCTTAGATCTAATAGTGAAACTATCTAGGATTTTTCTTAATTTATCAAGCTTTGCCCTCAAGGCTTAATTTTCCCTTTCTAGGTTTTTAAACCTAGAATCAACATGTCCACCTTGGACAGTCCTAGACCAACCCATTCTAGGCATGTGTCTCCCCTTCTTGGGATTAATGCTTTGGTCCTTAGGTCTAAAGGTTCTAGGTTTATCATGATGCATGAATTCCCTAGGGTTTGGTATGCAACATTAACCTTATTTTTATCATGGTATCTAAAATCAAAACTATGCATGGATAAATAGTTTTCATTATTTCTAACATGCATGGAAGAGTTTAAATTTGAATTACATTTAACCTTAAAGTTAGGGATTACCCCCTTGCCCTTGTAACTCCCCCTTGATGTGAGCTTTTCTTCTTCTCCTTCTTCTCCCATTATCTCAAATACTCTAATTTCTAGAATTCTTCTTTTCTGGAGCATTTGGAGTGGTAGTGTCCTAGCTCACCACATGTGAAACACCTTATATGCTTTTTCTCCTTCTTCGCACCATCCCTACAACCCATGTTAGTTTTCGAAGAAATTGACTTGAGTTTAGGGTTTACCTCCTTTTTCTTACCCAATGGACACCTATCCTTGTAGTGTCCCTTCTTGTTGCACCCAAAGCAAATAATGTGGTCCTTAGACTTTGCGTTGGTGGAGGCGGATGCTTCTTCTTTTTCCGGTATTGAGGATGGTCTCTCCTCCCCCTCAATCTTGACGTGGAGACTTCCTCTTCTCCCCTTGATGAAGTGGATGATCTTTCACTCTCTTGTGTCACTTCACTTGATGAGATGGATGAATCCTTTTCTCCTTTCTCCTCCTCTTCGGATGTTGAGATTCTTTCCTCATCCGATCGGTCCTTCTCCTCTTCTTAGACCATTTAGCTCATTTCCTTGGGCTCTTCTACTAATTGAGCTCGTGTAGGGTTCTCATGTAGAGCAATTACCTTACTCCATAGTTCGTATACATTTTTGTATTCACCTACACCACTGATAACATCATTAGGAAAAATATTAAGCAATATTGAAATTACCTTCTCGTTTGCCTTTAATTGGGTTTGTTGCTCCTTGGTCCAATATCTTGGTCGGAGTTTCTTCCCGTGTTTATCTCTTGGAACTTCGAATGACTCTTCTTGGGCAATCATGCAATCCCAATCTATGCCAACCACGTCTTTGTCAGCATCCTCCAATAGTCGAAACTCTCACGGTCATAAGGAGGTGGAACACTAATATCATCCCCCAATCTTTCTTCAATCGCCATTTCCTCTAGATTTTTGCTCTCTCGGCGGTTAGTCCGTAGATGAGCGAGCCTCCCTCTGATACCACTTGTTGGGACCTTGTCGTTTGCTAGAGAGGGGGTGAATAGCAACTTTTCGATTCTCTTCCTACACGTTGTTAGTGCGCAAGCGGAAATACAATTAAACTAAAACTAACAACTGAGAAGAAAAACCAATTTACGTGGTTCGGAGATGAAGCTCATACTCCACGGCTGCCCATAAGGTGGACGATCCTGATCCATCGTGGATGACTCCCCGGAAGACCTCTGGTTTGCTCGTGTAGCTCCTTGTGGGTGGAGAAACCTCGCCACAACCCGCAACACCTTTCTGAGCTCTTAGATTACTAATTGGCTTTAACCAAAGCCAATTTCGTCATGAACTTTCAGCCAAAATCGAGACCCTTTAAATAGTGCTCTATGCAGAAATGACTGTTACCAGTCGACTGGTCCAAGGCCAGTCGACTGGTCCCACTCAGATTCGAACGTTACAGCATAATGTTCGAATTTAAGTTGCCACCAGTCGACTGATCCATGGGCAGTCGACTGATCTTTCTGTGGACTTCATTAGTCGACTGCCTTGGCACCAGTCGACTGGTACACTTCTAAACCTAAGGTTTTCCCTTTCCCGAGTACATTTTCTCAACACTCAAACCCTAGGATTTCCTTCCCGAGTACAATTCCCTCAGCACTCGACCCCTCACGACTCAGTTGACTCTTCATTCAGCAGCCTCGACCTGTTGCCTTCAAGTCCTCTTCGACTTTGGCTCTCGTCCCTCGGATGCATGAAAGCTCACGGCCTGTCTCCCATGCCATCCTTCGCGTATGCCTCGAAATATGTTCCCTCGGCTCATCGTCCCTGCTTTGTCCACGGCCCCTCGGATGCATGCAAGCCCACGGCTTGTCTCCCATGCCATCCTTCACCGGTCCCGAAGCCATCCAACTAAGTCCATGTGTATCCTACAAAACCTGCACACTCAAATACACATATCAAACACAAGGGTGAACCTAACTTAAACCCTTTGGCCAAACATCAAAACACATAGTCACTCTGGACCATAAATTGCCCCAACAGGAGGCACAAGCCGCTCGGCGATGAGAGGTCAGGCCCTTACCTGTAGCTCCCCATAGTCAGAAGATGGCATCTCCCGGGGGACCTCTTCGTAGTCCCCGAGCCATCGGGCAGCGAGCCGGAGCTCAGATTTTCTGATTTGGCACAGATTTTTTGTTTAAGTTTCAGATTTTTCCAACTTGGGTTCGGTTATGTTGTGGACATGCTTCAACCTTTATCAGAAACAGCTGCAACCCAGCCTTCCCTGAGCTTCAAATGGACTGCATTCTCTGTTCCTTCTGATCAGCAAGATGGATTTAAACCAAGTCACTGCCGTGAGCTTCAAATGGATTGCATTGAGTTCAGATTTTTTTTCTTTTCATTTGCGTGCCAAACTTTTGTTTTCCTTTGCAGATTTTTTTTTTCTTGTTGCACGCTACTTGAATCTTCAAAATGTAGTAAAGAATCTAAATCTCAAATTGCTCCCACCTCTCTTGCTCATTCTTGACACCAACTCACTCAATTTGGCACATGAAATTTTTTTTTTTCCGAGTTGAAATGCATCCAAAACTTTAGTCACTCCCCCACACTTGAATCTTTGTCCGTCTCGGGCAAAATAGCATTAGAAACATATCAAACACAAGTCCAAAGAAAAGTGAAGGTAAGAGAAGGAAATAAGTAAGGACAAATAGGATAAACATGATTATTGCTAAAAATTGATGTGGAAAGGAAAACAAATGGATTAGCCTCTATAGATGTGATCCAATCATTGAAATATGATTTTGAAAGAACCTAAGCAAGTTCTAGAGTACAATAACATAGGTGTGTCACAAATATAAGGCTAATTCTCACTAGGTAAAAATAATTCATCCCAAGTTCTCAATTAAGAATCTAAAACCAAGTAGTACTCAAGCATCCAAGAATTCATCCATTAACTCAAACCCTAAGTTTTGACAACCAAATTTAATTTATTTTCTAAGACATTCTAAAATGCTATGGAATACCCTAGAGGGATACTTTTATTTCTACTCATGCAAGAGAAAGTGACAAAAGAAATAACATGCATTTATTTACAAGGACTCATTTCAATGGAAAATTCTAATTCTAGGAAGCATGGAAATGAAAAAATAAAATAAAAGAAAAATACAAGAAAATCAGACTCCCCTTTATTCTGGTGGGCGGAGTCTATCCAGAAGTAGCCTCCATCTTGGTAGTGGAGGGACATGGGTAGCTGAGTGAATTCGGGCTCCCCCACACTTCAACTTTACAAAATTTTGTTCAGGTGGCCTAAGGCGATTCAGGTTCAAGAGCCATTCAAGGGATGGAGTGCTTTTAATTAAAGTCAGATCATCTCCTCCTTCTTGATGCCCTTCAGAAGTCCTTCCAGGAGGCTGAAGTCTGTTCAGTTGGAGTACCCACTCCTGAAGTCTTCTGGACCCTGCAAAAACATGTAATACCTCTCTCAAGCGTTCAGGGTCAGAAAGAAATGATATAAGTTCAGTCTCTGCATAAAATAAATCCAAATCTGCATCATGTCCAATTAAATCAATTTGTGGTGCCTCAATAAAATTTTCAAAATCATTTTCTACAAAATTTGCATCCAGGAGCTCATCACAAATAAAGAAATCAATTTCTGGCTTATCAATAGAAAGTTCACAATTATTTTCCATCCAGGGTGTATCATGCAATGTGTCACAGCCAATCAAATCGATATCAGGTATTTCCAAAAGTCTTTCACATTCATTTTCAGCATAAGACATAACAAGAGATTCATCAAAATAAATAACATCAATTTCAGGCACTTCTAAAAAATTTTCACTATCCATATCCACAAAAGATGTATTAAGTGATTCATCATAAAAAACTACATCAATTATGGGTGCCTCTAAAATTATTTCACTATCCATAGCAAGAGATGTATCGAGTAATGCAGTACGATCAATAAAATCAATGTTTGGTACCTCTATTGGATTTTCACAAAAAATCTCTACACAAGGTATATCAATAAATACATCAGAATCAATAACGTCATCCCTAGGTACCTCACTGCATTTTTCTGAAGAAAGAGGAGAAATACTTACTTGAGTGTGCTGGATAATACCTGAAGGTGTATCTGTGGTCTCCTCCTGGTCAAGTTCAAGCTCCTCTTCAGCCTCAGGCGCTGGTGGACAATCAACTGGTGATCCTTGGGTGCTTGCTTCCACCAAGCAAGTCCCTACACTTTCTGGTTCATTCTCTAAATCTTGTGGTGGTCCCTGGGGCTTAGTGCAGTCCCCTACACCTATGGAATCATCTCCTCTGCATGCTTCTCCTGTAATATCTGCAACAACAGTGTCAGAAAAATTAGGACCATCAATAATGCTATCATTAGAAAATAAAAGTCTAGAATGGTCCTGTGGAGCTTCAACTTCTTCTTCTGGAGCTGAAAAATTTGGAATTGGATTTTGAATAGGAGTCTCCGGAGGGATGCATGCTGTAAGTGCCCAGATTTTAATGTATTCTTCTTCTTCTTCTTCTACTAAATTTGCAGGATTAATTGAAGAAGGACTTTGCCATGCACTAGGGTCACCTTGAACTGATATAAAACCAACTCCGGGGCTCTCAGAATTAAAAATAGCTTGAGAAGCTAATTGTTCTGCTCTTTGGGCTTTTATCTGATTCAAATCATTAGCCACTTGTTTCATTTGCCTTTCGATGTTTTGAAGCTCTTGTTGACACATTTGTAGAAATTGAGACTGTGGGGGTTGATCAAATGGTTGAACAGACTGATTAAACTGCTGAAAAGTTGGTTCACCACTTGGTGGAACTTGCTGAAAATTGTAGCCCTGGAATTCTTGGATCTGAGGTTGATATTGTGGTGGTGAACACTGAAGTTGAGTGGGCTGAAATTCTTGTTGCCATGGCTGAAAATTTTGGAAAGGTTGCCCTTGCTGATATTGTTGAAATTGTGACTGATCTTGTTGATAAAGTGGCTGAAAGTTAGGCTGAAATTGCTGACAGTGGGGCTGAAAATTTTGAAATTGGGGCTGCCTATTCTGAAAATTCTGGAAAATTAGTTGAATTGGCTGAAAATCCGGTTGAAATTGTTGTGGTGGCTGCAAAAACTGATTTGGTTGCTGGAAATTAGAATAGGGCTGTTGGAATTCTTGCTGGGTCTGCTGAAAGTGTGGACACGGCTGCTGATAAGTGGATGAAAACATTTTGAACCTGCACCCCTGTCACAAAACAAACAAGAAAAATGGCAGTACCCGTATACAAAAGAATAAGCAACAAAAAATAGAACCCAATGATATATCAAAAAGTATACAAGCAAAAATCAAACAAATCAACTAGTTGCTTCCCCGGCAACGGCGCCAAAAATTTGACGGACCCAAATATACTAATTAATTTGTCACGAAATGTATGGGCTCATCAAATTTAAATATCAATGAAGGAATGAAAACCCTTTTTACAATCAAAATCTGAAAATGTAATATAGGGGCCACAGGTCGTATTTTTCTCGGGGACTAGTCGATATAATTTGATTCGCGCTTGTATTTACGTGTCGTTTGTGTTTTCGGGTTTCAAATAGAGTTTGGGTTTTGGGTTGCATTCTGAAATGAATTCGCAATAAACATGAACGAAACTTAACTAATAAGCTGAACAAAGTGATGGCAATTAACACTCAATCAATGGGAAACCGAATTAACCAAGGCAACTCAACCGAATATAGGAAAGCAATCTGAATTCAATTTGCGATTAAATGCTAAACAACAGAGTTTTCGGTTGATACTAATACAGGAACTTAAACCTAATTTGCAGCCATGAACACTAGACTTGATACAAGCTAGATGCAAACACAACTAGTTTCGATTGCACTGGATCTGCAATTCAGCATCATTGAGACAACTTGCAGCAATTCACACTAGGCTGCAGAAAACTGGATTAATAGTCAAAATAAATTGGCAATCATACAAGGATTCAGAGCTAAACTCTAATGCATAAATGGAAATCACAGCTTAAGCACAAACCAATCAAATCTTCAAGTTGATACGCAAAAGAGAAGTTGATACAAAAATTCAGTAACAACATTCAGCAATGATTCAGAAACTGTCAAGGGCAAAATAGAATTTAGAACATCCAATCGCAAATTCAGCTACTTAGTTTAGCTTGATACAAAATCAGTGAGTGTTTACAGCTGCATAATTCAGAATAGAATTGAGTACAGATTAACTGCAGCATTTCAGATGGCATAAACTGGATGCAAGCAAAACCAAGCTTCTGATGTGATATACTTGGCTATCCAGCCAACAATCGATTGCAGAATTGGCATCAGATACATGCAGAAACACAACTCGAGTTGAAGTAAAATTCTAGAGCCAAACTGATGTACCGAAATTGATCTTAAGTCAGAACTGATACTAAACTGCAGCACAGGAATGGAAAATTCAGCAAACATTCCTGTACAGACAAACCGAATTGACTGCAGGAATTAACAGCACATAGATGCAACTAACAAACCAGCTGTAGAAATCACAAACTAAAACTTAGACAAGATGCAGTAGACTCATATGCTCGCATAAACAATTCAGAACTTCAACTGATATTTGCAGAATTTTATGTTGGCACGCACTTGGAATTTGATACACAGAAATTGATTTGCGGGCAGCTAAAATTAAGTGACATGTTAAGTTAACTAAACAAGCTATCAATCTAACACAAGTGCAGCAATTAAAAGCTAATAAGTGCAGAAATAATTCAGAGAACAACCAACTCTGATGCGAGTGCAGAAACAGCAAGAAAATGCAGAAATGAGAGTGGCACACGACTGCAACTTGATACACAAACACTTAAACAGGGGTTAACTGAATTTAAAGCAATTGATCACTAGAAAAGCTTCCTAAACTACTCAACTTGAAGGACATAAACCTAAGTAAGCAGAAACAAGTAGGAAACGAAATTAACCAATTCTGAAATGAAGACAGAAACAGAAATGACAGAAATGAGAATTAACAGCTAAAAACTGAATTTAAACTAATTAAACTACTCCTCAACTCTCCCTAAGCTCAAATTCTTCTTGGTCGTCAAGCAAGAGCTGGCTTCGAACCCCTAGGCTCAGCAAATCGATTGGAAATAGCTTCAATTGATCGATTTCAGCTCACTCTGCACTAAGCTGGGAAAATTCAATCCGAACTCCTCGATCTTGGTTAAATGGATTGCGGAGGTGATTTGGAGATGAACTGAGCTCACTTGAGAACCCCTACAAGTGGCTCAGTTGATCAGAGATGGCTTGTGAGTGAGATTCGAGTGATCGGACCAGTGTCGAAACCCTCAAACAACCTTGTCCGGTGCGAAACTGAGCTGAATTCTCCAAGGGAGCTTCATCCAATGATCCAAAACTTGATCCGAGGTCGAGATTGAGTGGTCGCGCCCCTTGTATTGAAGGAAAATTGCTGAAAAACTGAAGAAGGAGAAGAAACCTACTGTAGCGGCGGAGACGCGACGAGCGGAAATGTGGCTGCGTTTCTGATTAAATAGAAACAAATGGACGGCTCAGATTAATCGGAGGAGATCCAACGGTAGATCTTGGTCTGATTGGAGCCAAACTTTTATGATGATGATCTGGGGTCAGGATCTGCCTTGTGGTAGCTCGGATCCTCCAGATGTGCAACGGATGGTCCAGATCAACTCTATCTGTGAATGGACGCTCTAGAGCCCTCCTTGCTTGATCCAACGGTTGATTCAGCTCTGATTGGGATGAAACCTTCAGATCTTGATCATAGAGCTTGATCAACCCTAACCCTAGCTCGGATTGCTTCAGATCGTCCCGGATGGCTCAGATCTAGCCGCTCTTGAATCGGACGGCCCGGATTAATTGTAACTTGATAATTCGATCCGGTTCACATCCGACTCAAGTTTGACCCAGTATGCCCTAGGTCCAGGATCCTTTCATGCCTACAAAAATATATCAGAAAATTAGTGGCCAATTAATCCAAAAATATGTAATTTTGCAATTAAGTCCAAAATAAGATAAAGTTCCAAAACCTAGGGTAAAATCATAATTAAGCAATAAAAACATGGGTCAAACATGGATTTTAGCAATTAAAATAATCAATAAAATGGTGCTTATCAACTCCCCCACACTTAACCTTGAGCGTCTCGCGAAACAACTAAATAAGTATCCCTTAGGCTCTCTTAAGCATAATTAGAAACAAATGAAAAGAAATTACCTAGGGTTGTCAATTCTCATAAATCTAAGCTCTATGTATTAGTATCTTGTCCTTAAATCAACAACTTAGCTTTTTCATCTATCATGAGTCATTGAGATGAATTTAAATCTCTAGCCTTTCAAGGAAAATATTGGTGGCTCTCTTCTTAATTTCTAACTTGATGATGGAAGTGGAGCTCACTCTTACACATATGCTTCTTGCACTACCATAGGCTTGCTTATTATCTACTCTCTACCATTTATCATGAATAGGATCAACATCTACAAAAACAAATGGAAACATGGAAAATGGTGAAAAATGGAATAGAAATCAAAGAAATGGAAAAATTGATGGAGTGGGAGACTTAGTTGCTCAAAAGTGTTTCCAATGTGCTTTGCCCCATCTTAACAGTCCTCTATTGATATGCGAAATGTGGTGGAGTTAATCTCGAATAATTTCCTTTGAATTGAATGAAAAACCTTTCTTTGACTCCCTTGTGCCAAGTTTTTCCTATTGCGTGCCAATTTTGTTTCTTCCTTGTCTTTTCTGATTTTTCTCTTCTTCTTTTATCCTCTAGCAAGGTCAGATTTGTAGTGGAGCAAAGCCTTTTAATTCGGATCAGAGAACTTCAATGATTTTCAATGCCAACTCAATTGTGTCCACTTGGTTTCTTTTCATTTTTTTCAAACTGCTTTCTCTTCTTTTTTTTTCTTTTTCTTTTTTGATTTCTTTTCTGCTGCAATTCCATTGTTTGTGCTGTAATTCCCTTCCATTCCATTCCAGATCAGTAAATTGGATTCAGATTTCCTTCCTTCCTCTGATGTTTGGCACAAATTTCTGCAATAAGCTCAGATTTTCTGATTTGGCACAGATTTTTTGTTTAAGTTTCAGATTTTTCCAACTTGGGTTCGGTTATGTTGTGGACATGCTTCAACCTTTATCAGAAACAGCTGCAACCCAGCCTTCCCTGAGCTTCAAATGGACTGCATTCTCTGTTCCTTCTGATCAGCAAGATGGATTTAAACCAAGTCACTGCCGTGAGCTTCAAATGGATTGCATTGAGTTCAGATTTTTTTTCTTTTCATTTGCGTGCCAAACTTTTGTTTTCCTTTGCAGATTTTTTTTTTCTTGTTGCACGCTACTTGAATCTTCAAATGTAGTAAAGAATCTAAATCTCAAATTGCTCCCACCTCTCTTGCTCATTCTTGACACCAACTCACTCAATTTGGCACATGAAATTTTTTTTTTTTTCCGAGTTGAAATGCATCCAAAACTTTAGTCACTCCCCCACACTTGAATCTTTGTCCGTCTCGGGCAAAATAGCATTAGAAACATATCAAACACAAGTCCAAAGAAAAGTGAAGGTAAGAGAAGGAAATAAGTAAGGACAAATAGGATAAACATGATTATTGCTAAAAATTGATGTGGAAAGGAAAACAAATGGATTAGCCTCTATAGATGTGATCCAATCATTGAAATATGATTTTGAAAGAACCTAAGCAAGTTCTAGAGTACAATAACATAGGTGTGTCACAAATATAAGGCTAATTCTCACTAGGTAAAAATAATTCATCCCAAGTTCTCAATTAAGAATCTAAAACCAAGTAGTACTCAAGCATCCAAGAATTCATCCATTAGCTCAAACCCTAAGTTTTGACAACCAAATTTAATTTATTTTCTAAGACATTCTAAAATGCTATGGAATACCCTAGAGGGATACTTTTATTTCTACTCATGCAAGAGAAAGTGACAAAAGAAATAACATGCATTTATTTACAAGGACTCATTTCAATGGAAAATTCTAATTCTAGGAAGCATGGAAATGAAAAAATAAAATAAAAGAAAAATACAAGAAAATCAGACTCCCCTTTATTCTGGTGGGCGGAGTCGATCCAAAAGTAGCCTCCATCTGGGTAGTGGAGGGGTATGGGTAGCTGAGTGAATTCGGGCTCCCCCACACTTCAACTTTACAAAATTTTGTTCAGGTGGCCTAAGGCAATTCAGGTTCAAGAGCCATTCAAGGGATGGAGTGCTTTTAATTAAAGTCAGATCATCTCCTCCTTCTTGATGCCCTTCAGAAGTCCTTCCAGGAGGCTGAAGTCTGTTCAGTTGGAGTACCCACTCCTGAAGTCTTCTGGACCCTGCAAAACATGTAATACCTCTCTCAAGCGTTCAGGGTCAGAAAGAAATGATATAAGTTCAGTCTCTGCATAAATAAATCCAAATCTGCATCATGTCCAATTAAATCAATTTGTGGTGCCTCAATAAAATTTTCAAAATCATTTTCTACAAAATTTGCATCCAGGAGCTCATCACAAATAAAGAAATCAATTTCTGGCTTATCAATAGAAAGTTCACAATTATTTTCCATCCAGGGTGTATCATGCAATGTGTCACAGCCAATCAAATCGATATCAGGTATTTCCAAAAGTCTTTCACATTCATTTTCAGCATAAGACATAACAAGAGATTCATCAAAATAAATAACATCAATTTCAGGCACTTCTAAAAATTTTCACTATCCATATCCACAAAAGATGTATTAAGTGATTCATCATAAAAAACTACATCAATTATGGGTGCCTCTAAAATTATTTCACTATCCATAGCAAGAGATGTATCGAGTAATGCAGTACGATCAATAAAATCAATGTTTGGTACCTCTATTGGATTTTCACAAAAAATCTCTACACAAGGTATATCAATAAATACATCAGAATCAATAACGTCATCCCTAGGTACCTCACTGCATTTTTCTGAAGAAAGAGGAGAAATACTTACCTGAGTGTGCTGGATAATACCTGAAGGTGTATCTGTGGTCTCCTCCTGGTCAGTTCAAGCTCCTCTTCAGCCTCAGGCGCTGGTGGACAATCAACTGGTGATCCTTGGGTGCTTGCTTCCACCAAGCAAGTCCCTACACTTTCTGGTTCATTCTCTAATCTTGTGGTGGTCCCTGGGGCTTAGTGCAGTCCCCTACACCTATGGAACATCTCCTCTGCATGCTTCTCCTGTAATATCTGCAACAACAGTGTCAGAAAAATTAGGACCATCAATAATGCTATCATTAGAAAATAAAAGTCTAGAATGGTCTGTGGAGCTTCAACTTCTTCTTCTGGAGCTGAAAAATTTGGAATTGGATTTTGAATAGGAGTCTCCGGAGGGATGCATGCTGTAAGTGCCCAGATTTTAATGTATTCTTCTTCTTCTTCTTCTACTAAATTGCAGGATTAATTGAAGAAGGACTTTGCCATGCACTAGGGTCACCTTGAACTGATATAAAACCAACTCCGGGGCTCTCAGAATTAAAAATAGCTTGAGAAGCTAATTGTTCTGCTCTTTGGGCTTTTATCTGATTCAAATCATTAGCCACTTGTTTCATTGCCTTTCGATGTTTTGAAGCTCTTGTTGACACATTTGTAGAAATTGAGACTGTGGGGGTTGATCAAATGGTTGACAGACTGATTAAACTGCTGAAAAGTTGGTTCACCACTTGGTGGAACTTGCTGAAATTGTAGCCCTGGAATCTGGATCTGAGGTTGATATTGTGGTGGTGAACACTGAAGTGAGTGGGCTGAAATTTGTTGCCATGGCTGAAAATTTGGAAAGGTTGCCCTTGCTGATATTGTTGAATTGTGACTGATCTTGTTGATAAAGTGGCTGAAAGTTAGGCTGAAATGCTGACAGTGGGGCTGAAAATTTTGAATTGGGGTGCCTATTCTGAAAATTCTGGAAAATTGTTGAATTGGCTGAAAATCCGGTTGAAATTGTTGTGGTGGCTGCAAAAACTGATTTGGTTGCTGGAAATTAGAATAGGGCTGTTGGAATTCTTGCTGGGTCTGCGAAAGTGTGGACACGGCTGCTGATAAGTGGATGAAACATTTGAACCTGCACCCTGTCACAAAACAAACAAGAAAATGGCAGTACCCGTATACAAAAATAAGCAACAAAAAATAGAACCCAATGATATATCAAAAAGTATACAAGCAAAATCAAACAATCAACTAGTTGCTTCCCCGGCAACGGCGCCAAAAATTTGACGGACCCAAATATACTAATTAATTTGTCACGAAATGTATGGGCTCATCAAATTTAAATATCAATGAAGGAATGAAAACCCTTTTTACAATCAAAATCTGAAAATGTAATATAGGGGCCACAGTCGTATTTTCTCGGGGACTAGTCGATATAATTTGATTCGCGCTTGTATTACGTGTCGTTTGTGTTTCGGGTTTCAAATAGAGTTTGGGTTTGGGTTGCATTCTGAAATGAATCGCAATAAACATGAACGAAACTTAACTAATAAGCTGAACAAGTGATGACAATTAACACTCAATCAAGGGAAACCGAATTAACCAAGGCAACTCAACCGAATATAGGAAAGCAATCTGAATTCAATTTGCGATTAAATGCTAAACACAGAGTTTTCGGTTGATACTAATACAGGAACTTAAACCTAATTTGCAGCCTGAACACTAGACTTGATACAAGTAGATGCAAACACAACTAGTTTCGATTGCACTGGATCTCAATTCAGCTCAATTGAGACAACTTGCAGCAATTCACACTAGGCTGCAGAAAACTGGATTAATAGTCAAATAAATTGGCAATCATACAAGATTCAGAGCTAAACTCTAATGCATAAATGGAAATCACAGCTTAAGCACAAACCAATCAAATCTTCAGTTGATACGCAAAAGAGAAGTTGATACAAAAATTCAGTAACAACATTCAGCAATGATTCAGAAACTGTCAAGGGCAAAATAGNATATACTAATTAAAGTTGTCACGAAAGTATGGGCTCATCAAATTTAGAATTTATAAATGAATAAATGAAAGCTGGAAACCCTTTTTACAATCAAAATCTGAAAATGTAATATAGGGGCCACAGGTCGTATTTTTCTCGGGGACTAGTCGATATAATTTGATTCGCGCTTGTATTTACGTGTCATTTGTGTTTTCGGGTTTCAAATAGAGTTTGGGTTTTGGGTTGCATTCTGAAATGAATTCGCAATAAACATGAACGAAACTTAACTAATAAGCTGAACAAAGTGATGGCAATTAACACTCAATCAATGGGAAACCGAATTAACCAAGGCAACTCAACCGAATATAGGAAAGCAATCTGAATTCAATTTGCGATTAAATGCTAAACAACAGAGTTTTCGGTTGATACTAATACAGGAACTTAAACCTAATTTGTAGCCATGAACACTAGACTTGATACAAGCTAGATGCAAACACAACTAGTTTCGATTGCACTGGATCTGCAATTCAGAATCATTGAGACAACTTGCAGCAATTCACACTAGGCTGCAGAAAACTGGATTAATAGTCAAAATAAATTGGCAATCATACAAGGATTCGGAGCTAAACTCTAATGCATAAATGGAAATCACAGCTTAAGCACAAACCAATCAAATCTTCAAGTTGATACGCAAAAGAGAAGTTGATACAAAAATTCAGTAACAACATTCAGCAATGATTCAGAAACTGTCAAGGGCAAAATAGAATTCAGAACATCCAATCGCAAATTCAGCTACTTAGTTTAGCTTGATACAAAATCAGTCAGTGTTTACAGCTGCATAATTCAGAATAGAATTGAGTACAGATTAACTGCAGCATTTCAGATGGCATAAACTGGATGCAAGCAAAACCAAGCTTCTGATGTGATATACTTGGCTATCCAGCCAACAATCGATTGCAGAATTGGCATCAGATACATGCAGAAACACAACTCGAGTTGAAGTAAAATTCTAGAGCCAAACTGATGTACCGAAATTGATCTTAAGTCAGAACTGATACTAAACTGCAGCACAGGAATGGAAAAATTCAGCAAACATTCCTGTACAGACAAACCGAATTGACTGCAGGACTTAACAGCACATAGATGCAACTAACAGAACCAGCTGTAGAAATCACAAACTAAAACTTAGACAAGATGCAGTAGACTCATATGCTCGCATAAACAATTCAGAACTTCAACTGATATTTGCAGAATTTTATGTTGGCACGCACTTGGAATTTGATACACAGAAATTGATTTGCGGGCAGCTAAAATTAAGTGACATGTTAAGTTAACTAAACAAGCTATCAATCTAACACAAGTGCAGCAATTAAAAGCTAATAAGTGCAGAAATAATTCAGAGAACAACCAACTCTGATGCGAGTGCAGAAACAGCAAGAAAATGCAGAAATGAGAGTGGCACACGACTGCAACTTGATACACAAACACTTAAACAGGGGTTAACTGAATTTAAAGCAATTGATCACTAGAAAAGCTTCCTAAACTACTCAACTTGAAGGACATAAACCTAAGTAAGCAGAAACAAGTAGGAAACGAAATTAACCAATTCTGAAATGAAGACAGAAACAGAAATGACAGAAATGAGAATTAACAGCTAAAAACTGAATTTAAACTAATTAAACTACTCCTCAACTCTCCCTAAGCTCAAATTCTTCTTGGTCGTCAAGCAAGAGCTGGCTTCGAACCCCTAGGCTCAGCAAATCGATTGGAAACAGCTTCAATTGATCGATTTCAGCTCACTCTGCACTAAGCTGGGAAAATTCAATCCGAACTCCTCGATCTTGGTTAAATGGATTGCGGAGGTGATTTGGAGATGAACTGAGCTCACTTGAGAACCCCTACAAGTGGCTCAGTTGATCAGAGATGGCTTGTGAGTGAGATTCGAGTGATCGGACCACAAAGCTGTCGAAACCCTCAAACAACCTTGTCCGGTGCGAAACTGAGCTGAATTCTCCAAGGGAGCTTCATCCAATGATCCAAAACTTGATCCGAGGTCGAGATTGAGTGGTCGCGCCCCTTGTATTGAAGGAAAATTGCTGAAAAACTGAAGAAGGAGAAGAAACCTACTGTAGCGGCGGAGACGCGACGAGGAGAAGGTGAGCAGCGTTTCTGATTAAATAGGAGATAATGGACGGCTGTGATTGATTTGATGAAATCCAACGGTAGATCTTGGTCTGATTGGAGCCAAACTTTTATGATGATGATCTGGGGTCAGGATCTGCCTTGTGGTAGCTCGGATCCTCCAGATATGCAACGGATGGTCCAGATCAACTCTATCTGTGAATGGACGCTCTAGAGCCCTCCTTGCTTGATCCAACGGTTGATCTAGCTCTGATTGGGATGAAACCTTCAGATCTTGATCATATAGCCTGATCAACCCTAACCCTAGCTCGGATTGCTTCAGATCGTCCCGGATGGCTCAGATCTAGCCGCTCTTGAATCGGACGGCCCGGATTAATCGTAGGCTTGATAGTTCGATCCGGTTCACATCCGACTCAAATATGACCCAATATGCCCTAGGTCCAGGATCCTTTCATGCCTACAAAAATATATCAGAAAATTAGTGGCCAATTAATCCAAAAAATGTGTAAATTTGCAATTAAGTCCAAAATAAGATAAAGTTCCAAAACCTAGGGTAAAATCACAATTAAGCAATAAAAACATAGGTCAAACATGGATTTTAGCAATTAAAATAATCAATAAAATGGTGCTTATCAACTCCCCCACACTTAACCTTGAGCGTCTCGCGAAACTACTAAATATGTATCCCTAGATTTTCTTAAGCATAATTAGAAACAATTGAAAAGAAATTACCTAGGGTTGTCAATTCTCATAAATCTAAGCTCTATGGATTAGTATCTTGTCCTTAAATCAACAACTTAGCCTTTTCATCAATCATGAGTCATTGAGATGAATTTAAATCACTAGCCTTTCAAGGAAAGTTTTGGTGGCTCTCTCTTAAGTTCTAAGTTGGTGATGGAAGTGGAGCTCACTCAAACACACATGCTTCTTGCACTACCATAAGCTTGCTTATTATCTAATCTCCACCATTAATCATGAATAGGATCAACAACTATAAAAACAAATGAAAACATGGAAAATGGCAATAAATGGAATAAAAGTCAAGAAAATGGAAAAATTTGATGGAGTGGGAGACTTAGTTGCTCAAAAATGTTTCCAATGTGCTTTGCCCCTCTTGACAGTCCTCTAATGATATCAAAAGTATGGTGGAGTGAAACATGAATAAATTCCTTTGATTTGGATGAAAATCCCTTCCTTGGTTTCAATGTGCCAAGTTTTCCTTTTGTGTGCCATTTGCTCTTTTCTCTTCTTCTTTCATCAAATCTTTTTCTTTTTCTTTCTCTCTAGTGGATTTAGAATGTAATGGAGCAAAGAATTTGATTTGGATGTGAGAAACTTCACTTGATTTCATGGTGCCAACGTTTCAAAGGTCCACTTTGTTTCTCTCTTTTTTTCTTTTCTTTTCTCAAGCTGTTTTTTTTTCTTTTTTTTTTCTTTCTTTTCTTGTAGCTCCACGGCAGATTCCTTGCCATTCTCTGATTTCTCAAACAATTAGCATCAGCTAGCATCACATAGTGTAGTGGAGAATTTGAATTATCCACTTGGAAATGGCTGAATTCCAAATCGAATTTCAGCCCCTTTCTTTTCTTTTTCTGAGTGCTGATCAGAATTCCTAGCATCCACCTTTCTTGTTCTGATAGGCTGTGATGTGCTTCAATCTATTATACATTCATCCACTTCATTTCGTGATTCACAGCCTTGGAAAAAATCAAATTCAGCCAACAGTTAACTCAATTTCTGCACAAACTGCCTCACTGATTTTTTTCTTTGTTTTTAAACTTTTGTTCAGCCCTTATTCAGACATTCCGATTTTGTACAGCTGAGATTGAGCTTCTGGCATATGGTTCTGAGTTTTATGAACAGAATACAGCTGCAATTGTGAGTACTTCTGATCAAATCATGCTTCAAAGAAAAAATTTTCTTGCTTTGGCACCAACTCTTTTCCTCACTGCTTTAGGCACTGATTTCTGCATTGGAGCAGATTAATTCCAGCTCAGTTCAGTCTCTACAAAATGTTACTGATCTTGGCTTCCCAAACTTCCAACTTTTCAGTTTTTGATCCAAACCAATTCCGAAACCTGTTAAACAACTCAAGTTAACTTTATTTTGGCAAGAACTTTGCTTCATTCTCTTTTCTTTTTCTTGCATTGCAAATTTTTTTCTTTTCTTTTCATTGCATGCCACTTTCATCTTCAAAATGTCATAAAGAATCTAAGTCTCCAATGGCTCCCACCTCTCTTGCTCATTTTTGGCACCAAACATCACTCACTTGGCACATGCATTTTTTTTTTTCGAATTGAAGTGCCTCTTTGATACCAAATCTTTCCAAAAAGCTAGTCACTCCCCCACACTTGAATCTTTGTCCGTCTCGGGCAAAATAACATCAAGAAACATTCCAAACAATAAGTCCAATGAAAAAATGGGTAAGTGTAGGAGATAAGCAAAGAAAAAGAGAATAAACATGATTATTGCTAAAAATTGATGTGGAAAAGGGAAACAAATGGATTAGCCTCTATAGATGTGATCCAATCATTGAAATATGATTTTGAAAGAACTGAAGCAAGTTCTAGAGTACAATAACATGTATGTGTCTCAAATATAAGGCTAAACCTCACTAGGTAAAAATGATTCATCTCAACTCCTCAATCAAGCATCTAAAGCAAAGTAGTACTCAAGCATCCAAGATTTCATCCATGATCTCAAATCCTAAGTTTCGACAACCAAATTTAATTTATTTTTCAAAAGATTCTAAAATGCTATGGGATAATCTAGAGGGATACTTTTATTTCTACTCATGCAAGAAAAAGTGTGAAAAGAAATAACAAGGTATTTACAATGTCTATTTATTCAATTTACTCTAGAAAACATAAAAGTGAAAAATGCGATAAAAGAAAATGCAAGAAAAATAAACTCCCCTTTATTCGGGTGGGCGGAGTCGATCCAGAAGGAGCCTCCACCATGGTAGTGGAGGTGTCTGGGTGTCTGAGAGATGTCTGACTCCCCCACACTTGAACTTTTCAAAAATTAGCTCTGGTGGCCTAAGGCGATTCAAATTTAAAATCCACTGAAGGAATGGAGTTCTTCGAGTTAAAGCAAAATCATCTCCTCCTTCTTTATGCCCTTCAGAAGTCCTTCCAGGAGGCTGAAGTCTGTTCAGTTGGAGTACCCACTCCTGAAGTCTTCTGGACCCTGCAAAACAATGTAATACCTCTCTCAAGCGTTCAGGGTCAGAAAGAAATGAAATAATATCAGTTTCTGCATAAAATGAATCCAAAACTGCATCATGTACAATTAAATCAAATTCTGGTGCCTCAATGAAATTTTCAAAATTATGTTCTACAAAAGTTGCATCCAGAGGCTCATCACAAATAAAGAAATCAATTTCTGGCTCATCAATAGAAATTTCACAATTATTTCCTATCAAAGATGTATCAAGCAATGTATCACAGCCAATCAAATCAATATCAGAAATCTCCATAAGTTTTTCACATTCAACCTCAGCATATGAAATAGCAAGAGATTCATCAAAATAAATAACATTCATTTCAGGCACTTCTAAAAAATTTTCACTAGACATATCCACAAAAGATGTATCTAAAGATTCATCATAACAAACTACATCAATTATGGGTGCCTCTAAAATTATTTCGCTATCCATATCTACAAGAGATGTATCAGGTAATGCAGTACGATCAATAAAATCAATGTTTGGTACCTCTATTGGATTTTCACAAAAAATCTCTACACAAGGTATATCAATAAATACATCAGAATCAATAAAGTCATCCCTAGGTACCTCACTGCATTTTTCTGAAGAAAGAGGAGAAATACTTACCTGAGTGTGCTGGATAATACCTGAAGGTGTATCTGTGGTCTCCTCCTGGTCAAGTTCAAGCTCCTCTTCAGCCTCAGGCTCTGGTGGACAATCAACTGGTGATCCTTGGGTGCTTGCTTCCACCGTGCAAGTCCCTACACTTTCTGGTTCATCTTCTGACTGTGGTGGTCCCTGGGGCTTAGTGCAATCCCCTACACCTATGGAATCATCTCCTCTGCATGCTTCTCCTGTAATATCTGCAACAACAGTGTCAGAAAAATTAGGACCATCAATAATGCTATCATCAGAAAATAAAAGTCTAGAATGGTCCTGTGGAGCTTCAATTTCTTCTTCTGGAGCTGAAAAATTTGGAATTGGATTTTGAATAGGAGTCTCCGGAGGAATGCATGCTGTAGGTGCCCAAACTTTAATGTATTCTTCTTCTTCTTCTATCACATTTGCAAGATTACTTGAAGAAGGACTTGGCCATACACTAGGGTCACCTTGAACTGATATAAAACCAACTCCGGGGCTCTCAGAATTACAAGCTACTTGAGAATATAACTGTTCTGATCTTTGGGCTTGTATCTGATTCAATCGATCTTGCAATTTTTCAAGGCGTTGTTGTTGTTGTTGTTGAACTAGTTGCAACATCTCCATCATCCTCTGTTGTTGAGCCTCATCCCAATCATGATTCTCGAAACCTCCTCGGTTAGTGTGGAACCCCTGTTGGTCTTGAAATGGAAAATAGGGCTGCTGAAGTCCAGGAGGAGGTTGTGCATGCTGAAATGGAAATTGTTGGGGCTGCTCAAATGGATGAAATGACTGATTTAACTGCTGAAAACTTGGCTCAAAAGTTGGTGGAGATGGCTGAAAATTGTAGCTCTGAAATTCTTGGATCTGAGGTTGAAATTGTGGTGATGAAAACTCAAATTGAGTGGGCTGAAAATTCTGATTTTGTTGTTGGAAATTCTGAAATGATTGAAAATTTTGCTGCCCTTGATTGTATTGCTGGAATTGAGGTTCAAAATGCTGAAATGGTTGCTGAAAATTGGGCTGAAATTGCTGAAAACTGGGCTGAAAATTCTGGAAAATTGGCTGCCCGTTCCGAAAATTCTGTAAATTCTGGAAATTGCTGGAATTTGGCTGAAATTGTTGGAAATCTTGCTGTGGTTGCTCATATTGTTGTAATGGTGGCTGAAAAAATTGATTGGGTTGCTGAAAAGTTTGGTTGCAAGGTTGTTGAAATTGGTTAAAAGGCTGAAACTCTGATGACCACATTTTAATTTTGCAGCCCTGTCACAAAACAAACAAGAAAAAATGGCAGCAACCGTATATGAAAGAATAAGCACAATAAAATAGAACCCTAAGATATGTCAAAAAGTATACAAGCAAAAATCAAACAAATCAACTAGTTGCTTCCCCGGCAACGGCGCCAAAAATTTGACGGGCCCAAATATACTATGTTAAAGTTGTCACGAAATGTATGGGCTCATCAAATTTAAATATGAATAAAATGAAATGAATGAAATGCTGGAAGCTGGAAACCCTTTTTACAATCAAAATCTGAAAATGTAATATAGGGGCCACAGGTCGTATTTTTCTCGGGGACTAGTCGATATAATTTGATTCGCGCTTGTATTTACGTGTCATTTGTGTTTTCGGGTTTCAAATAGAGTTTGGGTTTTGGGTTGCATTCTGAAATGAATTCGCAATAAACATGAACGAAACTTAACTAATAAGCTGAACAAAGTGATGGCAATTAACACTCAATCAATGGGAAACCGAATTAACCAAGGCAACTCAACCGAATATAGGAAAGCAATCTGAATTCAATTTGCGATTAAATGCTAAACAACAGAGTTTTCGGTTGATACTAATACAGGAACTTAAACCTAATTTGCAGCCATGAACACTAGACTTGATACAAGCTAGATGCAAACACAACTAGTTTCGATTGCACTGGATCTGCAATTCAGAATCATTGAGACAACTTGCAGCAATTCACACTAGGCTACAGAAAACTGGATTAATAGTCAAAATAAATTGGCAATCATACAAGGATTCGGAGCTAAACTCTAATGCATAAATGGAAATCACAGCTTAAGCACAAACCAATCAAATCTTCAAGTTGATACGCAAAAGAGAAGTTGATACAAAAATTCAGTAACAACATTCAGCAATGATTCAGAAACTGTCAAGGGCAAAATAGAATTCAGAACATCCAATCGCAAATTCAGCTACTTAGTTTAGCTTGATACAAAATCAGTCAGTGTTTACAGCTGCATAATTCAGAATAGAATTGAGTACAGATTAACTGCAGCATTTCAGATGGCATAAACTGGATGCAAGCAAAACCAAGCTTCTGATGTGATATACTTGGCTATCCAGCCAACAATCGATTGCAGAATTGGCATCAGATACATGCAGAAACACAACTCGAGTTGAAGTAAAATTCTAGAGCCAAACTGATGTACCGAAATTGATCTTAAGTCAGAACTGATACTAAACTGCAGCACAGGAATGGAAAAATTCAGCAAACATTCCTGTACAGACAAACCGAATTGACTGCAGGACTTAACAGCACATAGATGCAACTAACAGAACCAGCTGTAGAAATCACAAACTAAAACTTAGACAAGATGCAGTAGACTCATATGCTCGCATAAACAATTCAGAACTTCAACTGATATTTGCAGAATTTTATGTTGGCACGCACTTGGAATTTGATACACAGAAATTGATTTGCGGGCAGCTAAAATTAAGTGACATGTTAAGTTAACTAAACAAGCTATCAATCTAACACAAGTGCAGCAATTAAAAGCTAATAAGTGCAGAAATAATTCAGAGAACAACCAACTCTGATGCGAGTGCAGAAACAGCAAGAAAATGCAGAAATGAGAGTGGCACACGACTGCAACTTGATACACAAACACTTAAACAGGGGTAACTGAATTTAAAGCAATTGATCACTAGAAAAGCTTCCTAAACTACTCAACTTGAAGGACATAAACCTAAGTAAGCAGAAACAAGTAGGAAACGAAATTAACCAATTCTGAAATGAAGACAGAAACAGAAATGACAGAAATGAGAATTAACAGCTAAAAACTGAATTTAAACTAATTAAACTACTCCTCAACTCTCCCTAAGCTCAAATTCTTCTTGGTCGTCAAGCAAGAGCTGGCTTCGAACCCCTAGGCTCAGCAAATCGATTGGAAACAGCTTCAATTGATCGATTTCAGCTCACTCTGCACTAAGCTGGGAAAATTCAATCCGAACTCCTCGATCTTGGTTAAATGGATTGCGGAGGTGATTTGGAGATGAACTGAGCTCACTTGAGAACCCCTACAAGTGGCTCAGTTGATCAGAGATGGCTTGTGAGTGAGATTCGAGTGATCGGACCACAAAGCTGTCGAAACCCTCAAACAACCTTGTCCGGTGCGAAACTGAGCTGAATTCTCCAAGGGAGCTTCATCCAATGATCCAAAACTTGATCCGAGGTCGAGATTGAGTGGTCGCGCCCCTTGTATTGAAGGAAAATTGCTGAAAAACTGAAGAAGGAGAAGAAACCTACTGTAGCAGCGGAGACGCGACGAGGAGAAGGTGAGCAGCGTTTCTGATTAAATAGGAGATAATGGACGGCTGTGATTGATTTGATGAAATCCAACGGTAGATCTTGGTCTGATTGGAGCCAAACTTTTATGATGATGATCTGGGGTCAGGATCTGCCTTGTGGTAGCTCGGATCCTCCAGATATGCAACGGATGGTCCAGATCAACTCTATCTGTGAATGGACGCTCTAGAGCCCTCCTTGCTTGATCCAACGGTTGATCTAGCTCTGATTGGGATGAAACCTTCAGATCTTGATCATATAGCCTGATCAACCCTAACCCTAGCTCGGATTGCTTCAGATCATCCCGGATGGCTCAGATCTAGCCGCTCTTGAATCGGACGGCCCGGATTAATCGTAGGCTTGATAGTTCGATCCGGTTCACATCCGACTCAAATCTGACCCAATATGCCCTAGGTCCAGGATCCTTTCATGCCTACAAAAATATATCAGAAAATTAGTGGCCAATTAATCCAAAAAATGTGTAAATTTGCAATTAAGTCCAAAATAAGATAAAGTTCCAAAACCTAGGGTAAAATCACAATTAAGCAATAAAAACATAGGTCAAACATGGATTTTAGCAATTAAAATAATCAATAAAATGGTGCAGCGGAAGAATTAGCATAAAATAATTTTCTAAATTATTTTAACCACGTATCTAGCATGCAACCTTATGGTGTGTGGACATAATCATAAATTAAAACTTTGCGGAAAAGTAAACTAATTTACTAAGTACCTCGCGTAACTCGAAGTAAGGGACGAGATCCAACCGTAGCGTCCCTTGGAAGCTTCGCCTCTATTCGCGTCCACGCCGAGTTCTCTTCGGGATGACTTCGCAAACTCACGAGTTTTGTGCCGACGAGAACTACTAGATTCTCTAAAGGCATAACTAGAAGAACAAGAGAAAAGAATGGAAACTCACCAACCAGAAACGGAATCTAAATTCCGGGAAGAGAGGAGTTGTGATCCGCGTCTTCTTCTTCTTGTCTTGGCTTCTCCTTCTCCTTGATAGCTCACGGCAACCAACCCTAAGGGAAGAAGTGCGCCGGCCCTAGGTGGATGAAGGGGCGCCGACCCTAGTTGCCTCAAGGGGCGCCGGCCCTAGGGTTGAGAAGGGTAAAAGGGAGGAAGAGAATAAGAGAGAGAGAGGGAGAGGATTAACTCTTAATCAACTTAATTGATTAGAATTGAAGGCTAGCCTTTGGTTCCTTTATATAGTAACCTCTCCCTTGCTAAGTCTCCTCTTTAACGGAATTAACGGAATTAATTTTCATAAGAAATTTATCTTATAAATTTTCTTATGAATAATTCCGTTATGCCTAGTTTTATTATAACTAACTTTATAATAAAACAAATTATTCTCTTCTTTAATTATGGAATAAATTTTATAAGAAATTTATAAATTTTTCTTTTAATGGAAAAATCAATTCAAAATTGATTTTATAAAATTAAAATAAACCACTCCTACGGATTATTTTAATTTCCCAAAAAGAAATAAATTTCTATAAATTTATTTATATAAATTTCTTTATACAAATTTATTTATCCATAATTTATAAAACAAATCACGCTAGATTTATTTTATTAATTAAACTAATTAAATTGGTTTATTCCCCTTTTAATGTCCGGCCAAACCAAGAGGGTGGACACCCTCTTTGGCCGGCCAAACCAAGCCGATTCTATCGCGAATTAAACTCATTTAATTCGCCCATTAAGCCTTCAAAAGACTTAGCCATTTTAAGTTTCCGTTGCGCCTCTGATTAACTCAGATTCGACTTATTTCTCTTGATCGAAAAATCCAATTTTCAACTCGTTTTAAATCCCTCGGATTACTCGTAGTGCGTGTGACTAAATAGGCTTTCGATTTATGTTGGCCGTCTATAATCAACTAATTATAGAACGATCATGAGTGGCACCTAGTAGTACATCATGACCCCCAATTAATCGAAAGATCAACGGTTTGACCTCAGAAGTAATTCTGAAACTCTTCAGCTGCTCTAATGAATCGTGCCCCATTCCCTTCACCACCTTATACCCACTTGGTTCAGGACATGGTCTGTTTGTGTCAGTCCCCACTAGACTGACTACGTCACACCTAGCCCAAGTAGTGTCTTTCTCGTCCTTTGGATTTCTAATTAGTCTCATGTATTTAAGAGACTCGCACTCTAAACATGATATACTCTGGCCAGAGGTTTTGAGTAACAATCCGACGAAAGGCCTGGGTATACATCTCCTCGCAAGGAGTGGTGAATCCTTTGTAGGCTGTTCAAACATCTTCGGGCACTTCGGCTTATACCCAATCATCCTAGGTCCACACCTCCTTGGAGATGCTTGCTTAAGATGTTAAAGTATAAGTCTCCATGACCAAGATGACTTGAACACCGCAAGTCAAAGGAACATCGCACTTAAGCTGCAGTAAGAACTTCATTGACATATCTACATGTAGATTCCCATATGAAGTCTTACAGCTAGTCACTCCAATGAACTAGTTCCCTTAACTAGCATCCATGTTTATCTCCGGACATCCCAATGTTACTAGCCAGTAAGAATCAGCTGATTAGAGAATAACTCATGCTAGTCTCAACAGAATTGATAGTGTCCGTTTTTATCAATTCATCGACTAGGGATAATTTCAATACTTCACAATTGCACATATAGAGATAATCACTAGTTGTGATCCCATCACAAATTCTCTTATGCTGTGAATTGTATTGCGGACATTCAGTAGATGAGTTTAAGATCTCAATCAAATACACAAACATGTATACTCAAATAGTTAATTATCATTTATTAGAATAAATGTTTACAATCATAAGGTTATTGCCTTAGGACACTTCTCTCATATTACTAACAGTTAGGACCCTTGGAACCCGAAGTAAATCGTTCTAAGGCAACCCTGAGCTCCTTGACTTGAGTTTTCAAGGAGGAATTCTCTTCCTCATGTTTTTTAACTTGAGTTGAGTTTCCTTCTTGAATTGAGTTAGTCAAGAGACTCGAGTTGACTTCCTCTTTCAGGAGTTTTACTTCCTGTCGGAGGGACTCAACCCGGATTTTAGCTTTCGCCAAGTTTCGAGACAGATAAGAAATTAATTTAGATAATTCAGATTCTGGATAACCTCTTACCGTGATTTGTCCGTCCTCCAAGATTGTGAGTCTTCCGTTGTTGACATCCTCGTCTGGTTCCGATTCTGATCCGGAGTCGACGTCTTCCGAGGCGGTCAGGGCGAGTAGGTTTGCGTGCGGGACTTCTTCTTCTTCGGAGGATGACTTGTCCCAGGTGGCTTGAAGAGCCTTCTTCCTTCGCACCTTCTTGTTTTCCTTTCGGTTGGGGTACTCCGATTTGAAGTGTCCCTTTTTGTTGCATTCATAGTAGGTGAGTTGTTTTTGCTCTTCGAGCTCGTTGAAGGTTCTGCTGGATCTTCCGTTCTTCGGCTTGATTTCTTCTTGCTCGTTTGGTACTTGAGTTCTTTGTAGTAATCACGAGCTAGCCGAACCAATTTGGGTAGATCCCTTTCGCTGTCTTCTGATTCCGAGTCTGAGTCGGACTCGGGTGCTGGTTGAGGCTTCTTCTTAGGAACTTTTCCTTGAGTTTTACCTGCAACAAAAGCTATACCTTTCTCGACCAAGGTAGTATTAGTCTGTTCGTGCAGTTCTAGCTCAGAAAATAACTCATCTAACTTAATTTCAAACAAATTCCTGGAAACCTTGTAGGCATCCACCATAGATGCCCATAGTGAGTTTCTCAGGAAAGAATTCAAAGTATACCTTATTAGGTCACGGTTTTCAACCGTGTGACCTATGGTGTGCAGCCCGTTCATCAGCTCCTGGATCCTGGCGTGCAGTTGAGCTGCAGTCTCGCCGTCGTGCATCTTTATTGTATAGAGTCTGTTGAGCAATAGATCTCTTTTGCTAATTCTGGTGTCAGATGTACCTTCGTGTAGCTCTATCAGCTTATTCCAGAGCTCCTTGGCGTTGCTGAAGGGTCCTACACGGTTCAGCTCCACTTTTGTTAGGCCGCATTGCAAAGTTTGGGTAGCTTTTGCGTCGGCCTCGAACTTCTTCTTTAGTGGGTCATCCCACTCGGTATAGTGTTGCACCACGCCTTGTGCATTCTTTGGAATTTCTAGTCCAGACTGGATAATGATCCACATGTCCACCTGAGTTTTCAGGTGGACTTCCATTCTGCTTTTCCAGTAGGAGAAGTCTTCTCCACTGAAAAGAGGGGGTCTGGCGGTGCTGTATCTCTCTTGCATGGCCATTAGAGTTTAACTGAAAAATTTTACAAAAAACCTTGTCCTAAGACTACGTCTTGGATTAGCAGTGTGGGAATAAATTAATAATAACGAAAAAATCGTGTGGTGTTGCACCAACCTCGATTAACGAAAAAAACTAGCGAAGAAAAAGAAAAAGAATATTAAAGTTCGAAATAAAAAAAAATTCTAAACTGGTGGTTGCACCAAGTTTGAGTCACCCACTCTGATACCACTTGTGGGATCGGTTAGAAACGATAGAGAGGGGGGTGAATATCGTTCGACAAAATTCTTCGGAAATTGTAAGAGTAATTGCACAGCGGAAAAGAAAAACCAACGCTAACACGTTTGTTTTTACTTGGTTCGGAGTCGCGGTAGGCTCCTAGGCCCACGGTCCTTGACCGTTTACGACGGGCAATTCTATATTTCGTTAAATAATAACAAGTAGAAGTTCGAATATAGAATAAAAAGATTACAACAATTAAACTAAATTATACCGACGACCGGAAGATCGGAGTGTCGCAGCCGTGGGTCGTCGTTGGCGCTTGAATCTTGAGCACGGGGCGTTTCGGAGCAGAGCGCGTCGAAGAATGTGTTGGAAAAATGTTGTCCTGAAGCCTAGGGGTGAACCCCTATTTATAGTCGTAGCTGGGGCGCCTGTGTTGAAGGGGACGCCTGACACGTGGCCCTTGCTGCGCGAAACTCAATCCGCTGACTCGGCCAATGCTTATCCCCTCTTCCAGGGTGCCTGAGCTGACTGGTGCGCTTGTGTTAACGCAAGCGCCTCAATGATTGGTTCAGAGGCTTATGTGGCAGTTTGCTTCGAGTGTTTGGAATAGCCCTTCACTGGGGTGCCTGTCTCAACACAGGCGCGTCACCATTGAGGTGCCTGACTCCATTTAGGCACTTGGGAGCAGAAATCGCCATTCCTTTATTCCTGCAACCAGGGTTAGTTCCAAACCACAAGAAACATATAAATGCTATAAAATAAAGTATGATTTATAGCCTGAGCTGTCTTGGTTCTGACTTTGGGCTTCCCAAATAGAACCCTAGGTCGAACCGATGCCTAATGTTCCCTCGACGGGGAACGCGTCCTCACCTACTCCTCTCGGGAGAGTTTACCTTTTTGCCAACCGGCTCCTCCGGTTGGACTTTTGCCCAGCTTCACTCACCAGGTCTTCGTGCCCAGACCGCAACCAGGACTTAGTGCCCAGCTTCACTCACCAGGTCTTCGGTGCCCAATCCCCGACCAGGTCTTAGTGCCCAGCTTCACTCACCAGGTCTTAGTGCCCAGCTTCACTCACCAGGTCTTAGTGCCCAACCTTACGTCAGGACTTAGTTGCCCAGCCCGCGGCCAGGACTTAGTGCCCAATTCATAGAACCAGGACTTAGTACCTAGTGTACCTAGGACTTTACCTGCACACTTGATTAGCCTTGTTAGATAACAACAAAACCTTAACTTCTGAACCCTTTGCCATTATCAAAACACAGGTTTGACTTTGGTGCTTCCGGTTTTAACACTGGGAAGTTCTCAGGCGCCTGGGAAAGGTCTCTTGGGCGCCTGATTCAAGTCAGGTGCCCAGGAAGGCCTCTTCCCAGGTCATTTTTCCTGCGTTTGCTCTCCTATCTTGCCTCCAACTCCATGTACCTGCAAGTCAACAAACACAAGACAAAAACATAGATAATCTTAGCATTAATTTATTGGTTCTGACTTTGAATTTTACCCAAAACCCTAGGTCGAACCGACGCCTAATGTTCCCTTTACCGGGGAATGCGTCCTCACCTACTCCACACTTGGAGAAGTTACCTTTGCCAACCAAGACCTCCGGTTGGACTTTTGCTCAGCCTCGGAGAACTCGAATCTCGAGACGTCCGACCTCAACCCGTCTCTACTTCTGCCCGCGATCCCCGCTCGACTAAAGCTTTTGCCAACCGGGACCTCCGGTTGGACTTTTGCTTGGCCTTCGAGAACTCGGATCTCGAGACGTCCGACCTCGACCCGTCTCTACTTCTGTCCGCAATCCTCACTTGGCTAAGACTCCGTTGCCCGATCCTCGACCAGGACATAGTGCTCAGTCCCCCAGACCAAGACTTCGTGCCCAGCTTCACTCACCAGGACATAGTCCACCTAGCTTCACTCACTAGGACCCAGCTTCACTCACCAAGATTTAGTTCACCTAGCTTCACTCACTAGGATTTCTTCCACCTAGCTTCCCTTGCTAGGACCCAGTTTCACTCACCAGAGTTTCTTTCACCTAACTTCACTCACTAGGATTTCTGTCACCTAGTTTCACTCACTAGGATTTCTTCCAACTTAATTACTTCATTGCTAGTCATCTTAATCCTGACTAGACTTCCTCCAATCTTCAGCTAAATATAATCCCAAACCTCAAGTCCGGTTTGGTTTAATCCCTTGGTCAAACTGACTAACCCTGGGTTCTATTCACTCTGCCAAACATCAGATCCTGTTTGGCTAACCCCTTTGTCAAACTGATCAGACCTGGGTTTACCCTGCCAAACATAAGGTCCTATTTGGTTTAAATCTTGATCACTTTGACCACCTTTAGTATATTGTCTAACATATATATTGTCACTAACTTTAGTATATTGTCAAATATCGAAACACTAGAGGATGATTGTTCATCACTAATGCATTTTGCACCAACAAGTCATGGCATCGTGCGAAGAGAAACTGCCCCTAAGAAGAGTGTTGGGTCAATCTATGGTCCGAAGTGACCATGTGTTTTGATGTTTGGGCAAAGGGTTTAAGTTAGGTTTACCCTTGTGTATTTGATATGTGTATGTGAGTGTGCAAGTTTGCAGGTTTACACATACTGACTTAGCTAGATAGCTTCGAAACGGTGAAGGGTGGCATGGAGACAAGCCATAGGCTTGTGTGTGCACCCGAGGGACCATGGATAGCAGGGACGATGAGCCGAGGGGCACGGACTTCGAGGCATGCGTGAAGGATGACATGAAGGCAAGCTGGAGGTTTGTGTGCGCATCCGAGGGACGGGAGCCGAAGACGAAGAGGGCGCGAAGGCAACAGTCGAGGCTGCTGGTGAAGAGTCAGCCTAGTCATGAAGGGACGAGAGCCGAGGGAAGAGGATTCCAAGGGCAAGTCAGGAAGTGGACTTCAAAGGGCACATGTGAAGGGTGGCATGGAGGCGAGCCGAGGGCTTGTGTGCGCATCCGAGGGACGATAGCCAGTGGAAGAGGACTTCAAGGGACAAGCCAAGGGAGTATGCTTGAAGGCACACGTGAAGGAGGGTCTTCGGAGTGAGGAGGAGTATCTTTGTAAGCTGGGCAGTCGAACAGAAACTCACATAAGGTAGTCGACCCTGGACCAGTCGACTGCTCTGAGAGCAGTCGACTGGTAGTGACTGGTTGTGTTGGCTGAAAATTCAAACGTTGAGCTGCAATGGTCGATTTTCAGTGGCACCAGTCGACTGCCCTAGGGGCAGTCGACTGGTAGGGTGTTTTCAACTTATAGTTCTATTTAAGAGAACTCGGTATGGGCTGAGAACCTTTGACGAAATGAGCTTGGTTATAGCTCATTAGTAGTCTTTGTGCTCAGAAAGTGTGTCCGAGTTTGTGGCGAGGTTTCTCCACCACAAGGAGCTACACGAGCTAGCCGGAGGGCATTCGGGGAGTGATCTGCCGAAGGATTGAGCGATCGTCCACCTTACGGACTGTCATGGAGTAGGAGCGTCATCTCCGAACCATGTAAATAGGTTTGTGTTAGCGTTGTTTGATTTTATTATTGTTGTTTGCGCTTGCGCACGCTAACCTTGTAGGAAGAAATTGAGAAATTGCTATTCACCCCCCCTCTAGCAAGACGTACATGATCTAACAAAGAGGGTTCGCGTGCGTGTGAGGAAAAGAAAGAAAAGAAAATATATATTAATGAAAAAGATAGTTTTGCATTTTAGCCCCTTAATTTTTCTATATTTAACATGGATAGTCTAGAATAGTTTTCAATTACTAAAGAGTAAATGACAACTGCCAAGAGGATGAATATAAAATACAAGATACAAATCAACTACTCAATAAAATATAAAACTCAAAGTGGTACTCTAAATTTCACATGAAATTAGGATTTTGACAAGCAAAAATGCATCCTAATTTTATAGAATGGACAACTTCTCATGTCCAAAGGAACATTTTGAATGGCTAGTCATGCCATTTGATCTTAAGGTAGCATCTCAGATCTTTAAGAGAAAAATGGATGATATATTCAGGAATGTCTCTTCATTCATATGTGTGTATATCGATGACATTTTAGTATTTTCAGAAACAAAAGATGAACAATATGCTCATCTCTACATGATCTTTAACTTATTTAAAAACATGGTCTTATTGTATCTTGTATAAAGATGAGATTAGCCACCAAACATATAGAATTCTTAGGAGCAAAAATTGGACAAGGAAGGATTTCACTTCGATCTCATAATGCTTCCAAAATTCTTACTTTCCCAGATAAGATGGAAGACACAAAGACACCCAGAACATTTTTGGGACTTCTCAATTATGCCCGACAATATCTAAAAAACATAGACAAATTAGTGGACCATTATACAATAAGATGTCAAACACAGGGTAAAAATATTTTAACCAACAAGGTATGGAACTAGCAAAATGGTTAAAATCATTCCAGTTTTAACACTTCCACTAGATACAGATTAATTAGTAATAAAAGTAAATGGATATGAATTAGGATGGGGAGGAATATAATTTACAAGAACTTCAAAATACGATCCTAAAACCTCTGAAGCTTTATATAGATATGCTTCAAGAAAATACAAAAAGAAAGAATATTTGACTTCCTTAGATTATGAATTCTTAGCATGCAGTAATCTATTATCTTGATGTATTCATATTTTTCATTTGCAATAAGGAAGAAATAATGATAAAACTTACTGTGAAGCAATTGTTAAGTACAACCAACAAACAAAAGGATTAAGGAAAACTCTAAGTACAAAAGGATGATTAATATTGACAAACATAATGATAAACAGAGGATTAAAAATCCACTAGAAATATATTAAAGGAATAAATAATTCTTTAATAGATACTTTATCCAGACTTTTACACTAACCTTTAATGGGCTTTTACACTAACCTCTAAGTACAAAAGGGATAAACTTTTGTCATGAAAACGATGAGGTTTGACAATAAAAAATTTCAATAGTTCACAAAACATGAGCAACAATTCCATTTCTCCTCAAGAGAAAGACTTAACAATATATAAAACTGTTCACTTGACAATATCTGAAATATCTCAACAATATCTGAAATATTCCAACAATATTAGGGAGTTCCAATTACTAGATTGTCATAACCAAAGCATTATTCAATTACTTCTTGACAATAATACAAAAACTAGAAGGCAATAAGTACTCTTGTTATGTAATATTTTGTGGAACACAAGTAGAAGTTTATCATAATTGGGAAGAAGTCAAAATAGTTATACAAGGATGTGAAACAGTCCTATAAAGACTTGTACTTCCAAGATAAAGCATTTACTTTTGCCAGGAAAATAATAGGCCTTAACTTCTTTATAAGCACTTTATTAAAGGCAGGTAGAAAAATTTAGTCAAACAAAACATATGCTCAAGCAACTACCACTGAGATTGAAAAAAAGAATGCATAGCCCTCAAGTTTTATTCATAGACTCAATTACTCAACTTAACGTAAAAGTTGTTGAAACTTAAGAACATAGAGCTTCAGAATGAATATTTTTGGATTTCCCTACTACTATCTCAGAAGACATATCCATATATGTTCAAAGCATGGAAGAAAAATGAACTTTCCAAACATTCCTTGACTTATTTGAAATACTCAAGACATTTCATACAATCCCTCTTGAACGTATGATAATTATTTGCAAAGCTGAATTCAGTTATAAATTGAAATGTCAAAAGCTCTCCAAAGCCTATATAGACTCAGACAAATACGACTGTCAATGTTAACTAATTTACTCCTTCAGAAAAGTCAATATTGACTTTGAAAAATATATTCTATGAAATTTAGAGGAAGACTTATTACTCCATTTACTTTAATGGATTATGGACTTTTATACAAACATTGGGTAAGACTTGGATTTCGTTAAGGACTTTCTAAAGAAATTAGACAATGTTATAGTTGTAGGACCGGTGTCGTCGATAGAGGGGGGGGGGGGGTGAATATCGACTTTGAAACTTTTCGAAAACTCGTCGGAAACTTCAATGTTCGTTCTTTCTAGTCAGAGAGTTAGTAGCACAGCGGAAAAATAAAGAATGAAAAATAATCAGAGAAGACACGCGGGTTTTTACTTAGTTTCCAACCCCCCAGGGTCAGTACGTCCAAGGCCTAATTATGAGTAGCGCCCGTCCACTAATGGTCTCCTTTCCGGACATTCCGGAGGCGGAGAAACCCATCTTACAGTTCAAGTTTACAATCAAAATAATAATTAAATTAAGTGCTTAAAATAAATGCAAACCAAAAAAGAAAGTCAAAGCCTTGTCCAATCTGGAAGTCCGAAGTGCAGCGCACTTCCTCCTGGAGCCTCCTTGGTTGCAGAGTTTCATCTCTAGGGCTTTTTCTTTGCTCAGAATGCTTAGAATGTTGTAGCAGATGTTGTGCTGAGTTGAGGGGTTGAAGCCCCTTTTATACTATCTTCTCAGGCACCCTAGAGCCTTTGGGGTGCCTCTATTCAGTCAAAAATCCATCCATTATCGCGAACTTTGTGATGCTGATAAGAACTTCCTTTCAGGCGCCTGAAAGGTCTAGGGCGCCTGACACATGTAGGGCGCCTGATTCCATTCAGGCGCCCAGGAAAGTCTTCCCAGCAACCTGTTTTCTTGTGTTTATTCGCCTGCTTTGCCTCCAACTCTTGGTACCTGCAAGATATACAGACACAAGAGAAACAAGTATATAATCTTAGCCTTAAAGATTGGTTCTGACTTTGGATTTCTCATGAAACCCTAGGTCGAACCGACGCCTAGTGTCCCCTTCCCTGGGAACGCGCCCTCGCCTACTCTTCTCAGGAGAAGTTGCCAACCGGCTCCTCCGGTTGGACTTTTGCCCGATCTTCCGGATTAGGACTTCGGTGCCCAGTCCACGACCAGGACTTATTGCCCAACCCTCGGTCAGGTCTTGGTGCCCAGTCCATGGCCATGACTTATTACCCAATTTCACGAACCAGGACTTTGTGCCCAACCCTCGGTCAGGTCTTAGGTGCCCAGTGATAACTACTATTTTGTTGATTATTTTAGACTTTAAAATCCATGCTTGATCCATATTTTCCATGCTTAATCTTGAAATTACCCTAGGTTCCATGGATTAATTTTATTTTGGGCTTTATTGTAAATCGTTGTAAATTTGAGATGTTCTGATATCTAATTTGAAGCTGATTTTTGTAGGCTGAAGGAACATGGACCTAGGTTAAGTTGGGTCAAAGTTGGGTCAAAATCGGGCTCAGATCAAGGCGATCAAGCTATGGAGAACTGTGAGCCGTCCATTCAGAAGGCAAGTAGATCTGGGTCATCTAGGGCAGATCCGATTGATCCCAGCTGAGGAGAGGTAGATCTGACCTTCAGATTGAGATCTGGAAGTTTAGGGTTCAATCAGAGAAGATCCAACCGTTGGATTAAGCCAAGACAATCTCAGCCGTCCATTGCTAAGTATTTAATCAAAAATCCCTCAGATTTCTCGCGTCGTCGCGTGCGCAGCTATTGTTCTTCCGAGTTCTTCACTGTTTTTGCATCTTTCTTCCTCATTTCTTCATCCGATCGCGCGACCACATCGGATTCGACCTGTGTTTGAGTTCCAGATCATCAGGTTAGCGTCTCCGCAAGGTTTTCTGATCAAATTGTCGCTGAGAAGAGCTAGGTGAGGGTTTCGCCAGTTCTGCCATTTTCGGATCGATTCATACTTGTACTCCATTCTTCATCAATCGGAGCAAGTCGGAGGGGTCCTTTGAGGTGCTCTGATTGTTCCTGAACCATCATCGTACTCCCACACGTCAAGTACGAGGAGATTTGAAGACCGGTTCTCTTGACAGCAGAATTTGACGCGAGATTGATTGCGGAGGCTAGAGTCTGTCGATTTGTCAAGCTAAGGGGTTCGAAGCTGTTTCTTGTGTGACAGCAAGAAGGATTCAAACTAAGGGATGAGTCTGATGTTTAGTTTCTGTTAATTTTTGTTCCCGAATTCTGTTCTTCCGTAGTTTAGTTTTGTATCTGCAGATTTTCAGACACTGATCGGTCTGTCGATCGACCCAAGCACCATTTGATCGGTTTGTCGACCGATCAGGCTTGCTTCTGATCAGACTGCCGACCGATCAGGTAGTCTAGCTTCAGTTTAGCCTCTGTTTTGCTTAAGCTTGACTTGTTTCAATTTTTCCAACATTGCCGTTAGACACAAACGACTCAAATTCAATTTTAATTCTTGAATTCCCTTAATTATAGCTTCCTTGCACTCAATTTTAGCTGTGAATTCCTAGCTTATCATTTCAAGTTGCATGATTTACTTGTTACTTAGTTTAAGCGTAGTTTTGCAATCATGATTGTTTAGCTAAGTTTCTCTTATTACTGTTATTTCCCTTTAAATTGCAAAACAAACCCCCATATTATTCGAAAACCCCGAAACAATTGACGACACATAAATTCGAGCTTGAATCAAATATTGTAAACTAGTCCTTGAAAAAACACGACTTGAGACCCCTTTACTACATTTTATTTTGTGAGCTAGGGTTTTCAATCTATAAATATCTAAATTTGAGACTCACATTCGTGACAATTATTTTCGGTCCATCAAATTTTTGGCGCCGTTGCCGGGGAATTAACTAGTTGAGTTTGTTTGATTTTTGCTTGCGTGCTTATTGTCATATTTTGTGATCTATTTTACTTGTTTAAGTTTTCCATATACATTTGCTGCGATTTGTGTTTGTTTTATGACTAGGTCCGCAGGTGGTGATCTTGAGGAACTTGACCCTGAAATTGAGAGGACTTTCAGAGCGAGGAGGAACCTAGGCAGAATTTCAGAGGCTATTGATATTCCTCCTCTTTAGACCATTTCTACTCATTCAGGCACTATTATGGCAGACGACCAGAAGACCATGAAAGAACTTGCAGCACCAGATAACACTTTCCAGTACTCCAGCATTGCTTACCCAGAGCTTACTGGCGATTTTGAGCTTAGATCAGGACTCATCCACTTATTGCCTTAATTTCAAGGACTATCTGGGGAAGATCCAAACAGACATCTGCATGAATTTCACGTAGTCTGCTCCACTATGAAGCCTCAGGGGATTTTAGAAGAAGACATCAAGCTGAGAGCATTCCCATTTTCCCTGACAGGAGCAGCGAAGGATTGGTTCTACTACCTACCTACTGGGCACGTTTCTAGTTGGATTTATATGAAGAAGGCATTTTTGGAGAAGTACTTTCCAGCATCTAGAACTGCAATCATCAGAAAGAGCATATGTGGCATACAGCAAGTGGTGGGAGAGACCCTATACGATTACTGGGAGAGATTCAACAAGCTATGCTCTAGTTGCCCACAGCACTAGATCAATGAGCAGCTACTTATACAGTACTTCTACGAGGGTCTACTCCAGATGGATAGGATCATGATAGACGCTGTAGCAGGAGGAGCCCTAGTGAATAAAACACCAGATCAAGCTAGGGAGTTGATTTCGAACATGGCAGAGATCTCACAGCAATTTGGGAGTAGAGCTTTCTCCACTAGAGGAGTTAATGAAGTTCAGATGGTATCAAATGAGCAAAAGGAAATCAAAAATTCATTGATGGAGCTCACTACCCTGGTGAAGCAAATGACTCTAAACAATGTGAGCCAAAATCAGAGTTTTTTAGTACCTCCAACTTCAAGCCAAGTGATGAGGTTGTGTAGTATTTGCTCAAGCCAAGAACACAATTCGGATTCATGTCCTAACCTCCAACAAGATGAAACAATAGCGGCGTTGACTAGGGGACAATTTTAAGCCAAGAATAACCCCTACTCATCTACTTACAACCCTGGTTAGAGGGATCATCTAAATCTGAAGTATGACAACTCTTTTTACCAACAAAACCCATCACAACATCCCTATCAGCAGCCCCAACCGAATTTCCAGCAAAATCAGCAAGGGCAATCATAATTTCAGCAATTTCAGCCGCAATTCATTTCAGCAATTCCAGCAACCTTTTCAAGGCAATCAACAAGGCTTTCAAGGAAATCTCAATTTTCAGCAACAATATCAACCATCACAGCAAGGTTTTCAGCCCTTCAACAGAAACATTCAGCCCCCAAATCAAAGTTTTCAGCTCAATCAATTTCAGCCTTCACCACAACAATTCCCACTTCAAAACCAGAATTTTTAGGGCTATAATTCTTAGCAAGCTCAGCCAAGTTTCCAGCCAAATTATCAACCATTTCAGCAGCCATTTCAAGCCTATAATCAGCCCCAACAGCCCCAATTCCAGAATTCACAGCAGAGTTGTTGGATCGGGTTGGACCGGCTAGAGGTGGGTGAATAGACGGTAAAAAAAATATGAAAAATGGAGGCACTCGTCTTTAAAAAAAAACTTGGTCGCAACTAAGGACGTTGCTTCCAAGGCAGTGGACGCTCAATAAAAATCTCCTTGTGGCGGAGAAGCCTTACAAAAGTAGCACACTAGACTTTTAGAGATTTTACAAGAATGAATAAGAATGATTGATTCCTAAAGCTAAATCTCTAAGTCTATTTATAGCCTAAGAGAATAAATCTGGATTGTTGATTTTTGATGAATTTTCTCTTGGCCGTTGATCCATGGATATAATCTGGACAGTTAATCTTGGATGGGATTAAACTGCATCCATTAGATCTGATTAAAGGATAAGGTTATCCTTTAGAAGATAAAGTTTAATTAAAACTTTGCTTCTATTCACAGCAGGTGATTAACTTTATCTTTGGCTCACATCAACTTATTCACATCACCTGTTTATCCCATTTGGTAAGTATGGAGACATCCAGCAGTGTGGTCACAGGTTCGAATCTTCTTGGCACCAAATAATTTTCTCTTTTCTTTTGGGTGCTTGGACCAGTCTTTTTGATTCTTCGTCTTCTGGGTGATTTCCGGCCAACCGGAGTTAGGCTCACCCGAACCCGACTTCGGCCTTTCGCCCGTCGAGCGTCCTTCCTCCCGGCTTCTCGTCCCTCGGACACCGCGCACGTCCTTCTCGCTCCACCGGCGTACTCTTCCGCAGCTTCCGCGTCCCTCGGATTGTACCAAGCCCGTCGGCTCACTTCCCCGCACAATCCTTCTCGTCCGCTACGTCTTACGCTCGACTTCCTCCGTACCTAAGCTCCTGCACACTTAGCAGAGGGATTAAAACCAACAGGACCTAACCTAACTTGGTTGATCACATCAAAACCAACCGGGGCACCAACAATCTCCCCCTTTTTGATGTGCATCAACCCATGTTTAGTTAGGGATATCAAAATAAAGAAATATACATAATAATGTAAACAGTTTAAGTTTAAAAATTTTTAATTACGAGTAAATTAAAATTCTACCCCTTAACTTAATACTATTCCTCCCCCTTTGATCACATCAAAAAATTAGGAAATATAAGTAGGGAAGAAGAAAAAAAATTTTGAGTGCGATTAAAAATATTCTAAGTGAAAAAATCGCGTTGCCATAGATTTTTCAAATTTTAAAAAGACATATTTTTTTCAAAGTTAATTCCTTTTTTTTTAAAAAAAATGTCTTAAATAAAATCTATTTTTTTTTATGATAAAATCCACAGCTGATGAGGAGTTCCAAAAAAAATCGAATCCAGTCAAAATATTTTTTATCGAATTTTAAAAAAAATCATATTTCGATAAACAATTCATAAAAAATCGAAAAAATCTGAATATTTTTGTTAAAGTCGAAATGAAGATATGAGTTTGGACAAAAATTTTGAGTTTTAAATTCGTTTATCAAGTCCAAGAATGACAAACTAACATATAAGAGTTCTTGAAGAATAAATTTTAAAAAATTAGAAAAAATACTTCAAAAAATTTGAAAAAATTGTAATGAGTCTTTCTCCTAAACTCTTAATTTCAAATTTCGAGGGAAAAAAAATATTTGAAAAAATATTGAAAGAAGTTTCAGTAGATAAACAGCATAATTGTGCAAAAAAAAATAAAGACATAATTTTTGTTAGAGAAACAAAATGCGCACATATATGATAACCAAAAAAAATTATCAATTTAATACAAATTTAGGAACCCAAAATAAGTTCCTGTCTACAGGATTAATTAAAAACTTAGGCGGAATATAGCTTTTGGGCACCTTTTTAAATTGGCCCTTATGATTTTTCAAATACCAATTTAAATTATCAGGAAAGCTATTTTTCTTTTGGCGTAAATATGCAATATCAAACTCTAATTTTTGCACTAAGTTTTTCAAATTATCATTTTCATTTTCCAAAAATTTAGACGAGGATATAAGTGTTAATTCATTTTTTAATTTTTAATTTTCTTTTTCTAATCTACAATTAGATTTGAGCAAAGCTTTAACTCCTGCATATAATTGATCATGAGGAAGAAAACAAACCTCACTTACCGGGTCGCTTTCGAAAAGCGAGGTTCCTCTTTCGTCATCGGTTTCTTCTAACGTCTCTCCCCCTTCATCAGTGCTCCCTTCTTGATGATTTGCCATTAGCGCAAGTCCAGCGTATTCTTGACCTTCCGACTCTTCTGACGAGGACTCATCGTCGAGTTAGATTTTCCTTGTGTTCAGTGCGGCGATGTCTGATTTCTTATTCTTCTCTTCATGCAATTCTAGGAATTTCTCCCAGAGCTCTTTTGCCGAGTTGTAATTCTCGATGCGGTTAATTTCTTGCGCGGGAAGAACGGCTAGTAGATGAAATTCAGCTTTGCCGTTTGCTTCAAAGTCTGATTTCTCCTTCTTGGTCCACGACTTTATTTCTTTATCCTTACCGTTGTTGTCTTTAGGAACTGAAAAACCATTTTTCATAATTATTAGTAATTCAATATCAGTTTTAAAAAATACCTGCATTCGGCGCTTCCACATCGCGAACTCCCCCTCAAACTTCGGCGTGTAGATTACGGCTCCAACCATTTTCTTAAAATTGCTGCAGTTGGCGATTAGTCCTTCTGCAGCGACCTTGGCTCTGATACCACTTGTTGGATCAGGTTGGACCGGCTAGAGGGGGTGAATAGACGGTAAAAAAAAAAATGAAAAATGGAGGCACTCGTCTTTAAAAAAAAACTTGGTCGCAACTAAGGACGTTGCTTCCAAGGCAGTGGACGCTCAATAAAAATCTCCTTGTGGCGGAGAAGCCTTACAAAAGTAGCACACTAGACTTTTAGAGATTTTACAAGAATGAATAAGAATGATTGATTCCTAAAGCTAAATCTCTAAGTCTATTTATAGCCTAAGAGAATAAATCTGGATTGTTGATTTTTGATGAATTTTCTCTTGGCCGTTGATCCATGGATATAATCTGGACAGTTAATCTTGGATGGGATTAAACTGCATCCATTAGATCTGATTAAAGGATAAGGTTATCCTTTAGAAGATAAAGTTTAATTAAAACTTTGCTTCTATTCGCAGCAGGTGATTAACTTTATCTTTGGCTCACATCAACTTATTCACATCACCTGTTTATCCCATTTGGTAAGTATGGAGACATCCAGTAGTGTGGTCACAGGTTCGAATCTTCTTGGCACCAAATAATTTTCTCTTTTCTTTTGGGTGCTTGGACCAGTCTTTTTGATTCTTCGTCTTTTGGGTGATTTCCGGCCAACCGGAGTTAGGCTCACCCGAACCCGACTTCGGCCTTTCTCCCGTCGAGCATCCTTCCTCCCGGCTTCTCGTCCCTCGGACACCGCGCACGTCCTTCTCGCTCCACCGGCGTACTCTTCCGCAGCTTCCGCGTCCCTCGGATTGTACCAAGCCTGTCGGCTCACTTCCTCGCACAATCCTTCTCGTCCGCTACGTCTTACGCTCGACTTCCTCCGTACCTAAGCTCCTGCACACTTAGCAGAGGGATTAAAACCAACAGGACCTAACCTAACTTGGTTGATCACATCAAAATCAACCGGGGCACCAACAATCTCCCCCTTTTTGATGTGCATCAACCCAAGTTTAGTTAGGGATATCAAAATAAAGAAATATACATAATAATGTAAACAGTTTAAGTTTAAAAATTTTTAATTACGAGTAAATTAAAATTCTACCCCTTAACTTAATACTATTCCTCCCCCTTTGATCACATCAAAAAATTAGGAAATATAAGTAGGGAAGAAGAAAAAAAATTTTGAGTGCGATTAAAAATATTCTAAGTGAAAAAATCGCGTTGCCATAGATTTTTCAAATTTTAAAAAGACATATTTTTTTCAAAGTTAATTCCTTTTTTTTTAAAAAAATGTCTTAAATAAAATCTATTTTTTTTATGATAAAATCCACAGCTGATGAGGAGTTCCAAAAAAAATCGAATCCAGTCAAAATATTTTTTATCGAATTTTAAAAAAAATCATATTTCGATAAACAATTCATAAAAAATCGAAAAAATCTGAATATTTTTGTTAAAGTCGAAATGAAGATATGAGTTTGGACAAAAATTTTGAGTTTTAAATTCGATTATCAAGTCCAAGAATGACAAACTAACATATAAGAGTTCTTGAAGAATAAATTTTAAAAAATTAGAAAAAATACTTCAAAAAATTTGAAAAAATTGTAATGAGTCTTTCTCCTAAACACTTAATTTCAAATTTCGAGGGAAAAAAATATTTGAAAAAATATTGAAAGAAGTTTCAGTAGATAAACAGCATAATTGTGCAAAAAAAATAAAGACATAATTTTTGTTAGAGAAACAAAATGCGCACATATATGATAACCAAAAAAAATTATCAATTTAATACAAATTTAGGAACCCAAAATAAGTTCCTATCTACAGGATTAATTAAAAACTTAGGCGGAATATAGCTTTTGGGCACCTTTTTAAATTGGCCCTTATGATTTTTCAAATACCAATTTAAATTATCAGGAAAGCTATTTTTCTTTTGGCGTAAATATGCAATATCAAACTCTAATTTTTGCACTAAGTTTTTCAAATTATCATTTTCATTTTCCAAAAATTTAGACGAGGATATAAGTGTTAATTCATTTTTTAATTTTTAATTTTCTTTTTCTAATCTACAATTAGATTTGAGCAAAGCTTTAACTCCTGCATATAATTGATCATGAGGAAGAAAACAAACCTCACTTACCGGGTCGCTTTCGAAAAGCGAGGTTCCTCTTTCGTCATCGGTTTCTTCTAACGTCTCTCCCCCTTCATCAGTGCTCCCTTCTTGATGATTTGCCATTAGCGCAAGTCCAGCGTATTCTTGACCTTCCGACTCTTCTGACGAGGACTCATCGTCGAGTTGGATTTTCCTTGTGTTCAGTGCGGCGATGTTTGATTTCTTATTCTTCTCTTCATGCAATTCTAGGAATTTCTCCCAGAGCTCTTTTGCCGAGTTGTAATTCTCGATGCGGTTAATTTCTTGCGCGGGAAGAACGGCTAGTAGATGAAATTCAGCTTTGCTGTTTGCTTCAAAGTCTGATTTCTCCTTCTTGGTCCACGACTTTATTTCTTTATCCTTACCGTTGTTGTCTTTAGGAACTGAAAAACCATTTTTCATAATTATTAGTAATTCAATATCAGTTTTAAAAAATACCTGCATTCGGCGCTTCCACATCGCGAACTCCCCCTCAAACTTCGGCGTGTAGATTACAGCTCCAACCATTTTCTTAAAATTGCTGCAGTTGGCGATTAGTCCTTCTGCAGCGACCTTGGCTCTGATACCACTTGTTGGATCAGGTTGGACCGGCTAGAGGGGGTGAATAGACGGTAAAAAAAAAATGAAAAATGGAGGCACTCGTCTTTAAAAAAAAACTTGGTCGCAACTAAGGACGTTGCTTCCAAGGCAGTGGACGCTCAAAAAAAATCTCCTTGTGGCGGAGAAGCCTTACAAAAGTAGCACACTAGACTTTTAGAGATTTTACAAGAATGAATAAGAATGATTGATTCCTAAAGCTAAATCTCTAAGTCTATTTATAGCCTAAGAGAATAAATCTGGATTGTTGATTTTTGATGAATTTTCTCTTGGCCGTTGATCCATGGATATAATCTGGACAGTTAATCTTGGATGGGATTAAACTGCATCCATTAGATCTGATTAAAGGATAAGGTTATCCTTTAGAAGATAAAGTTTAATTAAAACTTTGCTTCTATTCGCAGCAGGTGATTAACTTTATCTTTGGCTCACATCAACTTATTCACATCACCTGTTTATCCCATTTGGTAAGTATGGAGACATCCAGTAGTGTGGTCACAGGTTCGAATCTTCTTGGCACCAAATAATTTTCTCTTTTCTTTTGGGTGCTTGGACCAGTCTTTTTGATTCTTCGTCTTCTGGGTGATTTCCGGCCAACCGGAGTTAGGCTCACCCGAACCCGACTTCGGCCTTTCTCCCGTCGAGCATCCTTCCTCCCGGCTTCTCGTCCCTCGGACACCGCGCACGTCCTTCTCGCTCCACCGGCGTACTCTTCCGCAGCTTCCGCGTCCCTCGGATTGTACCAAGCCCGTCGGCTCACTTCCTCGCACAATCCTTCTCGTCCGCTACGTCTTACGCTCGACTTCCTCCGTACCTAAGCTCCTGCACACTTAGCAGAGGGATTAAAACCAACAGGACCTAACCTAACTTGGTTGATCACATCAAAATCAACCGGGGCACCAACAATCTCCCCCTTTTGATGTGCATCAACCCAAGTTTAGTTAGGGATATCAAAATAAAGAAATATACATAATAATGTAAACAGTTTAAGTTCAAAAAATTTTAATTTCGAGTAAATTAAAATTCTACCCCTTAACTTAATACTATTCCTCCCCCTTTGATCACATCAAAAAATTGGGAAATATAAGTAGGGAAGAAGAAAAAATTTTTTGAGTGCGATTAAAAATATTCTAAGTGAAAAAAATCGCGTTGCCATAGATTTTTCAAATTTTAAAAAGACATATTTTTTTCAAAGTTAATTCCTTTTTTTTAAAAAAAATGTCTTAAATAAAATCTATTTTTTTATGATAAAATTCACAGCTGATGAGGAGTTCCAAAAAAAATCGAATCCAGTCAAAATATTTTTTATCGAATTTTAAAAAAAATCATATTTCGATAAACAATTCATAAAAAATCGAAAAAATCTGAATATTTTTGTTAAAGTCGAAATGAAGATATGAGTTTGGACAAAAATTTTGAGTTTTAAATTCGTTTATCAAGTCCAAGAATGACAAACTAACATATAAGAGTTCTTGAAGAATAAATTTTAAAAAATTAGAAAAAATACTTCGAAAAATTTGAAAAAATTGTAATGAGTCTTTCTCCTAAACTCTTAATTTCAAATTTCGAGGAAAAAAATATTTGAAAAAATATTGAAAGAAGTTTCAGTAGATAAACAGCATAATTGTGCAAAAAAAATAAAGACATAATTTTTGTTAGAGAAACAAAATGCGCACATATATGATAACCAAAAAAAATTATCAATTTAATACAAATTTAGGAACCCAAAATAAGTTCCTGTCTACAGGATTAATTAAAAACTTAGGCGGAATATAGCTTTTGGGCACCTTTTTAAATTGGCCCTTATGATTTTTAAAATATCAATTTAAATTATCAGGAAAGCTATTTTTCTTTTGGCGTAAATATACAATATCAAACTCTAATTTTTGCACTAAGTTTTTCAAATTATCATTTTCATTTTCCAAAAATTTAGACGAGGATATAAGTGTTAATTCATTTTTTAATTTTTAATTTTCTTTTTCTAATCTACAATTAGATTTGAGCAAAGCTTTAACTCCTGCATATAATTGATCATGAGGAAGAAAACAAACCTCACTTACCGGGTCGCTTTCGAAAAGCGAGGTTCCTCTTTCGTCATCGGTTTCTTCTAACGTCTCTCCCCCTTCATCAGTGCTCCCTTCTTGATGATTTGCCATTAGCGCAAGTCCAGCGTATTCTTGACCTTCCGACTCTTCTGACGAGGACTCATCGTCGAGTTGGATTTTCCTTGTGTTCAGTGCGGCGATGTCTGATTTCTTATTCTTCTCTTCATGCAATTCTAGGAATTTCTCCTAGAGCTCTTTTGCCGAGTTGTAATTCTCGATGCGGTTAATTTCTTGCGCGGGAAGAACGGCTAGTAGATGAAATTCAGCTTTGCCGTTTGCTTCAAAGTCTGATTTCTCCTTCTTGGTCCATGACTTTATTTCTTTATCCTTGCCGTTGTTGTCTTTAGGAACTGAAAAACCATTTTTCATAATTATTAGTAATTCAATATCAGTTTTAAAAAATACTTGCATTCGACGCTTCCACATCGCGAACTCCCCCTCAAACTTCGGCGTGTAGATTACGGCTCCAACTATTTTCTTAAAATTGCTGCAGTTGGCGATTAGTCCTTCTGCGGCGACCTTGGCTCTGATACCACTTGTTGGATCAGGTTGGACCGGCTAGAGGGGGGTGAATAGACGGTAAAAAAAAATATGAAAAATGGAGGCACTCGTCTTTAAAAAAAAACTTGGTCGCAACTAAGGACGTTGCTTCCAAGGCAGTGGACGCTCAATAAAAATCTCCTTGTGGCGGAGAAGCCTTACAAAAGTAGCACACTAGACTTTTAGAGATTTTACAAGAATGAATAAGAATGATTGATTCCTAAAGCTAAATCTCTAAGTCTATTTATAGCCTAAGAGAATAAATCTGGATTGTTGATTTTTGATGAATTTTCTCTTGGCCGTTGATCCATGGATATAATCTGGACAGTTAATCTTGGATGGGATTAAACTGCATCCATTAGATCTGATTAAAGGATAAGGTTATCCTTTAGAAGATAAAGTTTAATTAAAACTTTGCTTCTATTCGCAGCAGGTGATTAACTTTATCTTTGGCTCACATCAACTTATTCACATCACCTGTTTATCCCATTTGGTAAGTATGGAGACATCCAGCAGTGTGGTCACAGGTTTGAATCTTCTTGGCACCAAATAATTTTCTCTTTTCTTTTGGGTGCTTGGACCAGTCTTTTTGGTTCTTCGTCTTCTGGGTGATTTCCGGCCAACCGGAGTTAGGCTCACCCGAACCCGACTTCGGCCTTTCGCCCGTCGAGCATCCTTCCTCCCGGCTTCTCGTCCCTCGGACACCGCGCACGTCCTTCTCGCTCCACCGGCGTACTCTTCCGCAGCTTCCGCGTCCCTCGGATTGTACCAAGCCCGTCGGCTCACTTCCCCGCACAATCCTTCTCGTCCGCTACGTCTTACGCTCGACTTCCTCCGTACCTAAGCTCCTGCACACTTAGCAGAGGGATTAAAACCAACAGGACCTAACCTAACTTGGTTGATCACATCAAAACCAACTGGGGCACCAACAATCTCCCCCTTTTTGATGTGCATCAACCCAAGTTTAGTTAGGGATATCAAAATAAAGAAATATACATAATAATGTAAACAGTTTAAGTTCAAAAAATTTTAATTTCGAGTAAATTAAAATTCTACCCCTTAATTTAATACTATTCCTCCCCCTTTGATCACATCAAAAAATTGGGAAATATAAGTAGGGAAGAAGAAAAAAAAATTTTGAGTGCGATTAAAAATATTCTAAGTGAAAAAAATCGCGTTGCCATAGATTTTTCAAATTTTAAAAAGACATATTTTTTTCAAAGTTAATTCCTTTTTTTTAAAAAAAATGTCTTTAATAAAATCTATTTTTTTATGATAAAATCCACAGCTGATGAGGAGTTCCAAAAAAAATCGAATCCAGTCAAAATATTTTTTATCGAATTTTAAAAAAAATCATATTTCGATAAACAATTCATAAAAAATCGAAAAAATCTGAATATTTTTGTTAAAGTCGAAATGAAGATATGAGTTTGGACAAAAATTTTGAGTTTTAAATTCGTTTATCAATTCCAAGAATGACAAACTAACATATAAGAGTTCTTGAAGAATAAATTTTAAAAAATTAGAAAAAATACTTCGAAAAATTTGAAAAAATTGTAATGAGTCTTTCTCCTAAACTCTTAATTTCAAATTTCAAGGGAAAAAAAATATTTGAAAAAATATTGAAAGAAGTTTCAGTAGATAAACAACATAATTGTGCAAAAAAAATAATGACATAATTTTTGTTCGAGAAACAAAATGCGCACATATATGATTACCAAAAAAAATTATCAATTTAATACAAATTTAGGAACCCAAAATAAGTTCCTGTCTACAGGATTAATTAAAAACTTAGGCGGAATATAGCTTTTGGGCACCTTTTTAAATTGGCCCTTATGATTTTTAAAATACCAATTTAAATTATCAGGAAAGCTATTTTTCTTTTGGCGTAAATATGCAATATCAAACTCTAATTTTTGCACTAAGTTTTTCAAATTATCATTTTCATTTTCCAAAAATTTAGACGAGGATATAAGTGTTAATTCATTTTTTAATTTTAAATTTTCTTTTTCTAATCTACAATTAGATTTGAGCAAAGCTTTAACTCCTGCATATAATTGATCATGAGGAAGAAAACCCTAGTCCAAGCCTAACTCCTTCCTCAAGTAATCCTGTGATTTTGGTGGAAAATGAAGGAGAAATCAGTGGCAAACGTGATTTTACAGCAGCTACATCAAGTGGGATTTCAGCTCAAATGTCAACTCCACAAGTTTTGGCCCAAGAGGAGGAATTGAGGCTTCCCTTGCCCTTTCCACAGCGCAAAATTCAAGCCAAGAAGCAAGTGGAGGAGGAGAAAGCTAAGGAATACAATGAGCTTGTGAAGTTGTTTAGTAAGGTAGAGATCAATGTACCCTTGTTGACCATGATTAAACAGATTCCTAAGTATGCAGAATTCCTCAAAGATTTATGTGTTCACAAGAAGAAGCTTAAGGAGAATGAGTTGGGCAGCTTGGGGAAAAATGTTTCAGCACTTATCCATGTCATCCCTCAGAAGTGTGAAGACCCAAGGGGTTTTACTGTATCTTGTGAGATAGGGAGGACTATGTTTCACGATGCCATGTTGGATTTAGGAGCCTCCATCAATGTAATGCCCATATCAGTCTTCCAGATGCTTGGTATTGGCCCTCTGTAGCCCACTGGAGTGGTGATTTAGTTAGCGAACAGAAGTCAGACCCATCCAGCCGGTATTATTGAAGATGTTTTGGTAAAAGTAAAGGAGCTGATTTTCCATGCAGACTTCTACATTTTGGACATGGAGGGAGACTACCTTCCACACAGATCCCCAATCATCCTTGGGAGGCCCTTTCTGAAGACTGCTAGGACAAAGATCGATGTTTATGCTGGTACACTGTCCATGGAAGTGGGAGACACAGTAGTCCAGTTCAATATTTTCGATGCCATGAAGTACCCTAGAGAAGATCACTCTATTATGAGCATTGATATTCTGGATGAACTGGTTGATACAGATTCAGTGGTTGAGGGAGTTTCACATGATTTTTCTAGTGGAGATGTCATTCCAGAGGAGGCTGAGGATGTACTTGCTATTGAAGAGGATGATTCAGAGGTTATTTCAGATTCACTTCCAATTGGAGGGGATTTTCTAGGTGTAGGGGATTGCACAGAGTCCCAAGGATCACCTACTTCTATTGATATTTCAGATGAGTCAGAGTACAGGTGTGATAGTGTAGGGGATTGCACAGCGCCCCAAGGATCACTCATACCTACTGAGCAGGCCCAGATTGAGCTTAAGCTTTTGCCAGATCATTTGAGATATGCTTATCTAGGAGAGGAGCAGACTTTTCCTGTCATTATTGCACAACACCTAGATTCAGAGCAAGAAGAGAAATTACTGCAAGTCCTGAGGCAGCATAAGAAAGCTATTAGGTGGACTTTATCAGATATACCAGGTATCAGCCCGGCTATTTGCATGCACAGGATATTTTTGGAAGAGAATGTCAAACCAGTAAGGCAGCCACAGAGGAGACTTAATCCACTCATTTTGGATATTGTAAAGAAAGAGGTGACTCGACTATTACAGGCAGGTATCATTTACCCTATTTCTGATAGCCAGTGGGTTAGTCTCATCCATGTGGTGCCAAAGAAATCTGGAGTTACAGTGGTGGAAAATGGAAGCAACGAACTAGTGCCCACCAGAGTTAAGAATTCCTGGAGAGTATGTATTGACTATAGGAAGCTAAACAAAGTCACGAGGAAAGATCACTTCCCTTTGCCATTTATTGATCAGATGCTTGAGAGACTGGCAGGGAAATCCCATTATTGCTTCTTGGACGGGTACTCAGGCTATTTCCAGATCTGGATAGACCTAGAGAATCAAGAGAAGACTACCTTCACTTGTCCTTTCGGCACATTTGCCTACAGACGGATGCCATTTGGACTCTGCAACGCTCCAGGAACGTTCCAGCGATGCATGGTAAGTATATTTGGTGAGTTATTAGAGCATTGCATGGAGATTTTCATGGATGACTTTTCTATTTTTGGCACTTCATTTGATTCATGTTTAGATAACTTGTCTAGGATTTTGCAAAGATGCATTGAGACTAACCTTGTGCTTAATTTTGAAAAATGTCACTTTATGGTAGAGCATGGAATTGTACTAGGACACATAGTCTTTAGGAGAGGTATTGAGGTAGATCCTGTAAAAATTAGTGCTATATCTTCTTTATCTTACCCTGTATGCGTACGGGATGTTCGTGCCTTTCTTGGACATGCAGGATTCTACCGCCAGTTCATTAGAGACTTCAGCGATATTGCTCGACCCTTGACGTTGCAAAAAGATGTTGATTTTTGTTTTGATGATAAGTGCAAAGAAGCTTTTCACAGACTAAGGGAGGCTCTTACCTCAGCTCCTATTATTAGATCACCTGATTGGAATTTGCCCTTTGAACTAATGTGTGATGCATCTAATTTTGCAGTGGGAGCTGTTTTTGCTCAGAGGGTGGATGGAGCACCTCATGTCATATGCTATGCCTCCAAGACCCTAGATGCCGCCCAAGCAAACTACACCACCACTGAAAAGGAGCTTCTTGCCATTATTTTTGCTTTAGACCGATTCAGACCTTATTTGTTGTGCTCACATGTTATTATCTTTTCTGATCATGCAGCTCTGAAATACCTGTTGAAAAAGCCTGATGCTAAACCTAGACTGATCAGATGGATGCTCCTGCTCCAAGAATTTGACTTGGAAATCAGAGACAGGAGTGGCAAAGAGAACCTAGTTGCAGATCACTTGAGTAGAATTGAGAGAGATGGACCTCCTACCCCTATTGACGATGATTTTAGAGATGAGCACCTTCTTGCGATACATGGAGAGTCGCCTTGGTATGCAGACCTTGTGAACTTTTTAGTAGCTCATGTCTTTCCTACACAATTTTCTAAAGCTCAAAAAGATAAACTCAAAAGCGATGCAAAATTCTATGTGTGGGATGATCCTTATTTATGGAAGTTTTGTAATGATCAAATAATTAGGAGATGCGTACCCGACCATGAGTTTTCTTCTGTCCTTACATTTTGCCATTCATCAGCCTGTGGGGGGCATTTTGGACCCCAAAGAACAGCTAGGAAGGTGTTAGAGTGTGGATTGTATTGGCCCACCCTATTTCATGATGCATATCTGTTTTATAAGAATTGTGATAGATGTCAGAGAACTGGGAACATAAGCGCTAGAAATGAGATGCCCCAACACACTATACTTTTCTGTGAGATTTTTGATGTATGGGGAATAGATTTTATGGGACCTTTTCCTGCATCCTGTGGATACTTGTATATTTTGCTTGCTGTAGATTATATTTCTAAATGGGTGGAGGTCATTCCCTCCAGGACCGATGACTCTTGTGTTGTTGTTAGCTTTGTCAGGTCACATATTTTCTGCAGGTTTGGAATTCCAAGGGCTATAATAAGTGACCAAGGATCTCATTTTTGCAACAAGCACATGAAGGCTCTACTTAGCAAGTATGGGGTTGTGCACAAAGTTTCTACCTCCTACCATCCCCAAACAAATGGACATGCCGAAATTTCTAATAGAGAGATCAAATCAATTTTGGAAAAGACCGTTGGGCCCAATAGGAAAGATTGGAGCAAGATGTTGGAAATTCTAGGCCGCAAAAACCGCTTTTTGCGTTGCGGAAACCCCAGAAGTTCGGCCACGGATCCGTGCGAACATAAAATAAATTACGAGTACGAGTTTAATCTACATTAGATCTACATGATAAGAATCATTACCCTTGACGCGTAGCCCTTCGCTTTCCCGCTTGTCCAAAAGGCCGCCGGATCTCGTAGAGTATCAAAGCAGACACTCCTCTATACGTATCCACGCGAACAAATGAAGATGGATCAAAACCTTAGGTGTGCTAGCACCCTATAGGTTTCGGCCAAGAGGAGAGGTCGAAGAAGCACTCCAACCGAAAAACAAGAGAGAAGAAGAAAAGCCTCCCCCCCAAAATGAAACCAAAACATCGGTTTTGTTCCCTCATGGTGGCCGGCCACTTAATGGCCATTAATGGCCATTAGGTGGCCGGCCATAATGGCTACTAAGTGCCATTAGGTGGCCTTCCATATCCCCTTTCAATTTGAATTCGAAATTCAAATGGGGGGGAAACCAAGTCATCACTTGGTCAAATAAAGGTGAGGTGGGTTTTGGTCAGGTCAAACTTGCCTTTTATGGACTTTCCATAAATAGTCAAGTCAAACTTGACTCCATTTCTTCTCCCATGTCAAGTCTAACTTGAAGTGGAACCAAGTCAAGTCAAACTTGATTTGGATTTAGGTCAAGTCAAACTTGCCTTTTATGGACTTTCCATAAATAGTCAAGTCAAACTTGACTCCATTTCTTCTCCCATGTCAAGTCTAACTTGAAGTAGAACCAAGTCAAGTCAAACTTGATTTGGATTTAGGTCAAGTCAAACTTGCCTTTTATAGACTTTCCATATTTAGCCAAGTCAAACTTGACTTCAATTTTTCTCCATCTATTTGTTCTTTGCGTGTGACCCTATAGGTTCTTGTAACGTTGGCAATGCTTCTAACCTCTTAGAAACATAAGCAATGAGCGGTATCTAGCAACACATCATTGCTACCCAAGTTACAAGAATGTTGAGATCCAACATCACCTTGTGACTAATAATTGTGACTCTCACAATATATGATAATGTCCCTCTATCCTTGATATCTAGATTGACTCAATTGAGGCATAGACCGTGTCATCCTCGAGTCAATCTATATCTTGAACTCCAAGTAGACTCACACTAATCAAGTGAGCTCAATATCTCATATTGACTCACTTGGGCATGGCCATGCACTTTGTGGTCTCACTCTATCAAGAATACGATATCGCTCCCGTCATATAGGAGGGATAGATCCCATCTACATCACTCACATCCCTCTCCATAATTTGTTACATACCCAGTAATCGCCTTTATAGTCCACCCATTTACGGGTGACGTTTGACGAAGCCAAAGTACGCAACTCCTTATGTAGGAATCCATGGTGACTTCAGGTCCAAGGACTAATAGTCATACTAATAGCCACATGAGAAAGTATATGACACTCATATAACGATCTATGATACTTTCTCATGGCGGGTCATTCAATATACATTCTCTAATGCATACCCATGTGTCAACTTGATATCTCTATATCCATGACTTATGAGATCAAGTCATCATGTTGACCTACATGCTAGTCTCTACGTATTAACATTGTCCCTGAATGTTAATACTCGACTAGGAATAATTTAGAGTAGTGTTCTCCATATCATCTCACTATCGATTCAACCAATCGATTGATATAGATAAGAACCTTCTACTCAAGGACATTATTATACTTAGCTAATTGGCACAAATACACGTAAATATAATAACCATAAAACATGCCTTTATTTATACATAGGAATATGATACAAATTAGTCCATACAATCATTACATGATCGGCTCTAGGGCTCTCACCAACACAAGAGGCTTGATGATGCACTATGGGCCTATAGAACGGCATACAAGACCCCCATTGGAATGTCTCTTTACCGCTTAGTGTATGGAAAAGCTTGTCATCTTCCCGTGGAAATAGAGCACAAAGCATATTGGGCGGTAAAGGCTTGTAACTTTGATGCTACCAAGGTGGGAGAAGAGAGAAAACTTCAACTCCAAGAACTTGAGGAGATTAGACTAGAAGCATTTGAGAACTCAAGGATCTACAAGGAAAAGACTAAGATTTTTCATGACAAGCACATCTTGAAGAAAGAATTCCAAATTGGCGACAAGGTTTTATTGTACAAGTCAAGGCTCAAATTGATTAAGGGTAAGTTGAGGTCGAGATGGGAAGGACCATTTGTTGTGACTAACATTTTCCCTTATGGTGTTTGTGAAATCAAGGATGAAGCCAATAATTTTGTTTGTATAGTTAATGGCCACCGTCTCAAGAAGTACTTTGAAGAATTAAAGGAGCTAGAGGTGGATGGATTGGACATCAAAGACGCTATCTACCCAAATTAAGGGGAGTTTACTTTTCTTGCACTTTGATTTCATTGTATATATCGTTTTCATGTTTTCTAGAAGTAAATCTTTCTTTTTGAAGTGAGTTGTTGATAATAAATGCTTAAGTAATATAGATTGAATAAATAACCATTGTAGATACCATGTTAGTTCTTTTGACACATTTTCTCAATGAGTAGGAATAAATGTGTCCCTCTAGGTTGTCTCCATATCATTTTAGAGTCTCTTGAAAGCAAATTAAATTTGGTTGTTAAAACTTAGGATTTGAGCTAATGGATGAATTCTTGGATGTTTGAGTACTACTTGGGTATGAATTCTAGAGTGATGACTTGAGATGAATTATTTCTACCTAGTGAGGATTTAGCCTAATTTTTGTGATACACACATGTAATTGTTCTTTAGAACTTGCTTAGGTTCTTTCAAAATCATATTTCTATGATTGGACCACATCTATAGAGGTTAATCACTTTGTTTTTCCTTTTCATCTCAGTTTTTGCAATAATCATTGTTGATACATGATTTAGTCTTCTTCCTTTCCATGTTTTTTTTTCTGCTCATAACTATTTTTCTCCCATGGACTTGGTTGTTTGGGATGGTTCTTGATGTTACTTTGCCCGAGACGGATAAAAATTTAAGTGTGGGGGAGGTGGCTAGAGCTTTGAAATGTTTGGAATGAAGAAACATCAAGGATGCAATTAAAGAAAAATTTTTGCAGTTGAAGTAAAAAGGGGTGCCAATTTGAATTGAGTTTGGTATCAAGAAGAAGTTGCAAGAAGTGGCTAGGAAAGTGACCAAGTGACGCATTGCAAGTAGAGGAGAAATTTTTTTTTTTTTGTTCTAAGTAGAAAAGAGTGGAAAGAGATCAAATGAAAAATTGAGGGTAGTGTACCAAGAGAGAAGTTGAAAATTCATCCATCAGCTAGCCATTGCAAGGAAGTGAATGAAAAGAAAAGAAAAAAAAAGAGAAAAAGGAGAAGAAAAGCTGCTGTGAAGCAGCTGAAAAAAAAACAGGAAACAGAAAAAAGAAAAAAAGAAGAAGAAGAGAAAAATAAAAAAAAGAGAAGAATAAACATGAAATGTCAAAAGATGGATAGATTTCTGAGCTTGAAGTCGTGAATAAGAAGCTAGATGGATTTGAGATATGGTATTGAAAGAGAGAATCAAGGCAGAATCAGTTTCAGATTCAGAACCAGTTTTTGGCTACTGATCAGCACCTGATCGGTCCCGTGACCGATCAGGGAGCAGCCAGTCCATTCCAGTGACCGATCAGAGGCAATACAGTTCGATCAGGAGTATTCCAGTCCGTTCCAGTGACCGATCAGTCAGTGGCTGACCGATCTCTGGACCGATCAGTGGAGTTGGCACAGCAGAGAATACAGAATTCAGTCATATTCTTCATCCAAATCAGCTAATACCTACCCGCCACAACTCTGATTTCACCGAGAAGACCATAAAAGAGGGCAAAGTGCATTTGAAATATTCTTGAGCATCCAAGTCTTCCACTTCCTTAACTTTTCTATTTTCTAAACCGTTACTTCATTCTTATCATTTCATATTTCCTTAACTTGTTTTAATAAACTTTGGTAGATGTGGATTCAAGTCAAGAATGATGATGGAGAGTAGATAATAAGCAAGCTTATGGTAGTGCAAGGAACATGTTGTGTTTGAGTGAGCTCCACTTCACCAAAAATGTAGAATTTAGGAAGAGAGCCACTAAATCTTTCCTTGAGAGGGTTTGTGAGTTTAGTTCATCTCAATGAATCATGAAGGATGAAATTTGCTAAGTTGTTGATTTAAGGACAAGTTACTAGTCCATTGAGCTTAGATTTTTGAGAATTAACAACCCTAGGTAATTTCTTTTCAACTGCTTCTAATTATGATTGAGAATAATCTAGGGGGATCCATCACTAGTTTACTATTAGCTTGTGCGAGACGCCCAAGTTAAAGTGTGGGGGAGTTGATAACTACTATTTTGTTAATTATTTTAGTCTTTAAAATCCATGTTTGATCCATATTTTCCATGCTTAATCTTGAAATTACCCTAGGTTCCATGGATTAATTTTATTTTGGGCTTTATTGCAAATCGTAGTAAATTTGAGATGTTTTGATATCTAATTTGAAGCTGATTTTTGTAGGCTGAAGGAACATGAACCTAGGTCAAGTTGGGTCAAAGTTGGGTCAAAATCGGGCTCAGATCAAGGCGATCAAGCTTTGGAGAACTGTGAGCCGTCCATTCGGAAGGCAAGTAGATCTGGGCCATCCAGGGCAGATCTGATTGATCCCAGCTAAGGAGAGGTAGATCTGACCTTCAGATTGAGATCTGGAAGTTTAGGGTTCAATCAGAGAAGATCCAACCGTTGGATTAAGCCAAGACAATCTCATCCATCCATTGCTAAGTATTTAATCAAAAATTCCTCAGATTTCTCACGTCGTCGTGTGCGCAGCTATTGTTCTTCCAAGTTCTTCACTGTTTTTGCATCTTTCTTCCTCATTTCTTCATCCGATCGCGCGACCACATCGGATTCGACCTGTGTTTGAGTTCCAGATCATCAGGTTAGCATCTTCGCAAGGTTTTCTGATCAAATTGTCGCTGAGAAGAGCTAGGTGAGGGTTTCGCCAGTTCTGCCATTTTTGGATCGATTCATACTTGTACTCCATTCTTCATCAATCGGAGCAAGTCAGAAGGGTCTTTTGAGGTGCTCTGATTGTTCTTGAACCATCATCGCACTCCCACACGTCAAGTACAAGGAGATTTGAAGACTGGTTCTCTTGACGGTAGAATTTGACGCGAGATTGATTGCGGACGCTAGAGTCTGTCGATTTGTCAAGCTAAGGGGTTCGAAGCTGTTTCTTGTGTGACAGCAAGAAGGATTCAAACTAAGGGATGAGTCTGATGTTTAGTTTCTGTTAATTTTGTTCCCGAATTCTGTTCTTCCGTAGTTTAGTTCTGTATCTGTAGATTTTCAGACACTAATCGGTCTGTTGATCGACCCAAGCACCATCTGATTGGTTTGTCGACCGATCAGGCTTGCTTCTGATCGGACTGCCGACCGATTAGGTAGTCCAGCTTCAGTTTAGCCTCTGTTTTGCTTAAGCTTGACTTGTTTCAATTTTTCCAACATTGCCGTTAGACACAAACGACTCAAATTCAATTTTAGTTCTCGAATTCCCTTAATTACATCTTCCTTGCACTCAATTTTAGTTGTGAATTCCTAGCTTATCATTTCAAGTTGCATGGTTTACTTGTTACTTAGTTTAAGTGTAGTTTTGCAATCATGATTGTTTAGCTAAGTTTCTCTTGTTACTGTTATTTCCCTCTAAATTGCAAAGCAAACCCCCATATTATTCGAAAACCCCGAAACAATTGACGACACATAAATTCGAGCTTGAATCAAACATCCTAAACTAGTCCTTGGAAAAACACGACTTGAGGCCCCTTTACTACATTTTATTTTGTGAGCTAGGGTTTTCAATCTATAAATATTTAAATTTGAGACTCGCATTCGTGACAATTATTTTGGGTCCATCAAATTTTGCCCTCGGCCAGGACTTAGTGCCCAATTCCACGAACCAGAACTTCGTGCCTAGTCCACGACCAAGACTTATTGCCTAGGTTAACTAGGACTTTGCTTCACCTTGATAAAGACTTCTTTTTCTAGTCATATTAATCCTGACTAGACTTCTCTTCTACCAAACATCAAGTCCTGTGTGGCTTACTCCTTGGTCTAACTGACCAATCCTAGGTTTTCTGCTAAACATCAAATTATGTTTAGCTAATCCTTGTTCTAACTGATCAAACCTCAGTATATTAACTAGATTTAATTTAGGTTTGATCATCCTGCCAAACATCAGGTCATGTTTGGCTAACCCTTGGTTATCTTAACCAGCCTTGGGTATTATCTACTCTGCTAAACATCAGGTTCTGTTTGACTAACTCTTTGTCAACCAGATTAACCTGGGTTTACCCTACCAAACACAATGTCCTGTTTGGTTTAACCCTTGATCACTTTGACTAACCCTTGGTCTAACATATATTACTAACTTGAGTATATTGTTAAACATCGAAACACTTAGAGGAAGACATCATTGATGCATCTTGCACCAACAATAGTGCATGCACTTGAGGAAGAAGAAGCATTTGTTATCTACATCTTTTAAAGCACCCCACCAAAATGGATCAATCTAAAGATAGAACCAGCCAAATACTTAATCAAGATAGACCAAGCAAGAGAGGCTAAGCAAGTGTGTTAATGTGTGTGTAAGTGTGATTTCAGTTTTTCTGTAAGTCTACCTCTATAATGTCCTTACTAGTTTAATTTCCTTATGTAAGCTTGTAATTAATTACTCTCTAAGTTAGTTCGTATGCTTATAATTCCCCAATTTGTATATTTTCTTGCAAAAATCCTATGGTAGGTTAATAAAATATTCTTGGCATGAGGAAAGACTCTTTCTTTTCTTTAAGAATTCTCAAACCTTATTTGAATATATAGTCTATAGAAAGATAACTATCTAAGGAAGATGATGTATCTCGGGTTTAAGCTTGTAAAATTTGTGCTAATTAAGTTGGGCATAAAGAGCTATTGAAAGCTCGCTATAAGACTTGAATAAGTCGGAGTAAAGCATAAACAACAAGGCATATGGATCTTATTGCATCCTAATAGGTGAGACTCACTGATGAGAAACAAATCTGAGAAAAATATCCTTCTAAAATGTCTAGATTTATCCTTAATATTGTTCACTGTTATTGTTCACTTACTATTTACTGATATTGTTTACAATTACTGTTCACCAATTATTATTCACAAAACACTTTAAAACTCGAAATATTAACTCAAAACTCAACTTCAACTTCAAAATCAACTTCAACACAAAGAAATTAACACAAATAAATTCTAAATGGCTAAACCCCGAGCAAAACAAATAAAAAGCAACAAATAAGTTGGCTGACGCACTGACACGCACTATCCATCATCCAACATAAAAGTTGTGTGTGTGTGTGTATATATATATATATATATATATATAGAAATGTTACACCATACAAAATCCTAAATGATTAAACCCCAAGAAAAAAAAAAGTTGGGCAACACATAGTACTCGTTATCTAGTGTAGAAGTGTATATATATATATATATATATATATATATATATATATATATATATATATATATATATATATATATATATATAGTGTGACACTTTTGTGCGTGACTATGCACGACACCCGACCCAATCGATTGGTGCCTCTAATCGATTGGTGAATTAATTGAGGTGCCTCATGATTGAGACGTCTGTGCATGCCCGGTTGCCTGGCTCGACCCAAACTATAACCCGGGGGGAAAAGTGAACCCAGGAGGGAAGGGGACTAGATTTCAGTCAGATTACAGTCGGAATTCAACCATAATTGATCGCGATGCTACACCTTAAATTGATTCAGGAATCGATTTGTGGTGTGACGACATGAGTCTCTCAATTGAGGCATGCGCCCAATCGAAGTGCCAATCGATTAGGAGACCAGCGTGCATAGGCGCATAGGATAAGGT
>JAGFNQ010002060.1:288438-313507 GCA_024364735.1 Boesenbergia rotunda | reverse complement strand
AAGTCTAGTCTTCCACCACCAATGAATCCAAAGGCTCATTGGCTATCAATCTTAGAATCCTACTACGGTTGATAAGACCAAGCTTTAGAACCTAAAGCTATGTTAGGTTCATTACGGAAGGAACCTTTCTCTTATCTTGGTTAGCTGATAAGCTTTTAAACATCTAATTACATCATGGGAGTTTTTGGTTTTAAAAGTAAACCAATTGCCTATCTATGTACTTTAATAGATAATCCTTCTATTCCACTTTTAATAATAAAAGCAATAGAATATATTATTCCAGAAACTGAACAAAAGTTCTTTCCAAAAATTAAGTACATAAAAGCAATCTCTTTAAAACCAAAACCTTCTATCATCCTATCTAAAAGACATAAATGAATAACTCCCACTGCAAAAAGTCATCTCTATAGCCTATCCCGTGTAGATGGTAATCTCCTCCTTAACTAGTCGTCGGGTTTCCTGGAACCCCTGCAAAGAGATGCAGATATGATTGGTGGCATCCGTATCTACACACCAGGTACCGGTAGATATCAACGCTAAACATGTTACAACGACAAAAGAAAGAAATATACCTGAATTATTACTCTGACGACGGGGACAATCTGTTGGACCGATACCGTCGATAGAGGGGGGCGGGGGGGGGGGGGGGGGGGGGGTGAATTTCGACTGAAAAAAACTTCTCGCAGAAATTCATCTTTCGTAGACTTTCATTCTAGACTCAGAGTTTGTGCAGCGGAAAATAGAAAGAACGAAACTAAAGACAACACAAAATGCACATGGGATTTACTTGGTTCCCAACCCCCTAGGGTCAGTACATCCAAGGCCTAAGCACGGGAACACCCGTCCACTAATGGTCTCCTTTTCAGACTTTCTGGAGGCGAAGAAACCCGTCTTACAGTGCACAATTACAATCACAAAGATAGATAAAAATAATTGCGGAAAATAAATTCAAACCAACAAGAGTCGAAGACTCGGCCGATCTGGAACTCCGAAGTGTTGCGCACTTTCTCTCGGAGCTTCCTTGGTCGTAGAGCCTCGTTGTTAGCGCTTTATCATCAGTCAGAAAGCCCATAATGAATCTTGGAAGTTGTGTGCTGAGCTGAGAGGTCGAAGTCCCTTTTATAGCCTTCATTGGGGCGCCTGTGATCAATGGGGCGCCTCACAAGGCTTAGTCAAAGCTTATCTCTGCGTCGAACTCACAGCAGCAGATAACCCTTAGATCCAGGGTGCCTGTGTTGAAGGAGGCGCCTCACTGATTGAGGAACCCTAGTTCATTAAGGCACCTGCATCAATGAGGCGCCCTATTTGATGGGGGCACCTAGCAGCCTTCTTTCCAACCCTATTGTGTGTTTGTTTGTCTGCTTTGTCTTCAACTTTAGGTACCTGCAAGATACATAAATACAAGCAAACACATATATATCCTTAGCCTTAATGGTTTGGTTCTGACTTCGGATTTCCACGAAACCCTTAGGTCGAACCGACGCCTAAGTTCCCCCCCCCCCCGGGAACCGCGCCTTCAACCTACTCCTCTCAGGAGACTATTGCCTCCCAGTCCATTCGGGTGGACTTTTGCTTAGCCTTCGATACTCTCGGATCTCAAGACGTCCGACCCTCGACCCGTCACTAGTCCTTAGTCATCGCTCAGCTATGTTGCTCAATCCCTCGGACCAAGACTTCATGCCCAAACCCTAGGTCCAGGACTTTGGTGCCCAACCCTCGGCCAGGACTTCATGCCCAATTCCTTGAACCAGATCTTCGGTGCCCAACCCTTGGCCAGGACTTCGTGCCCAATTCCTAAAACCAGGTCTTTGTGCCCAACCCTTGGTCAGGACTTAGTGCCCAATCATGATCAGGACTTAGTGCCCAATTCTTCGAACCAGGACTTCGTGCCTAGGATAACTAGGACTTTGGTTCACTTAGGTTTAATTTTTTCACTCACCCTTCCCTTGTTCAATGTAATACTGACTTAAGTATATTGTCAAACATTGAAACACTTAGAGGAGGACATCACTGATGCGTCTTGCACCAATAATCTTTTGGTGCAAGTTGCATCAGTGATGTCCTCCTCTAAGTGTTTTAATGTTTGACAATATACTTAAGTCAGTGATACATTAAACAAGAGAAGGGGAGTTAAGAGAGGAGTAACAAAATGGACCAAAGTCCTAGTAAATCTAGGCAATAAGTCCTGTTCGAAGAATTGGGCACTAAGTCATGATCATGGATTGGGCACTAAGTCCTGGCAAAGGGCTGGGCACCGAAGACCTGCTCGGAAGGTGGGCACGAAGTCCTGGTCGAGGACTAGGCAAGAAGACCTGAACGAGGGTTGGGCACCGAAGACCTGGTTCAAGGAATTGGGCACGAAGACCTGGCCGTGGGTTGGGCACCGATGTCCTGGACTTAGGGTTTGGGCATAAAGTCTTGGTCCGAGGGACTGAGAAACTTAGCTGAGCGATGACTAAGGACAGATGTAGAGATGGGTCGGGGTTCGGACGTCTCGAGATCCAGGAGTATCGGAGGCTAAGCAAAAGTCCACCTGAAGGACTGGGGTGGCAACCGTCTCCTGAATGGAGTAGGTGAAAGGCGTGTTCTCGGGGGTGGGAACTTGCGTCGGTTCAACCTAGGGTTTCGTGGAAATCCAAAGTCTGAACCAAGTCCTTAAGGCTAATATTGTGTGTATATTTGCTTTCTATTTGTGTATCTTGGAGGTACCAAGAACCGGAGACAAACCAGGCAAATAGCTGGAAACCAGCCAAGCTAGGCGCCCCTATTGATGGGGGCGCCCAGATCAAAGAACAAAACCAAGCCTTGGGCTGGAAGCTTTGACGCCAGGCGCCCAGTAGGATCCAGGCGCCCAACCTAAAGAGAAAAAGATGCAGTTTCATGAAGAAGGAAGAATAGGCCACCATTCAGGCGACCGGGATGATACGGGCGCTCAAATTGAAAGTTGTATTTGCTGTTTCAAGTTCGAAACACAGATAAGCTTTCACTCAGGAGCCCGGGAGGTCCAGGGCACCCTAGTCAGAGATTTTATTAGCTGCAGCGAGTTCGGCACGGGAATAAAGTTTGACCAAGTCTATAGGGGCGCCCCCATCGTCAAAGCGCCCGAATGAAACCTATATAAGGGGCTTCGACCCCTCAGCTTCAGACACAACTTTTCAGACCAATTCTTATCATTCTGACTGATGACAAAGTGCTAAAGACGAGGCTCTGCGTCTGAGAGGCTCCAGGAGGAAGTGCGCGGCACTTCGGAGGTCCAGTTCGGCCGAGGCATCGACCTAAATTGTTTGGTTCGCTTTTTATTATTCCGCACTTAATTTCATATCTTTTTCATTGTAATTATCAACTGTAAGACGGGTTTTCTCCGCCTCCGGAAATTCCAGAAAGGTGACCAATAGTGGACTCACGCCGAGTACTAGGCCTTGGACGTACTGACCCTGGGGGGTCGGGAACCAAGTAAATAAATCTCGCGTGTCCGTTGTCTTGCTTTTATTTTTCTGTTTTAATTTTCCGCTGCACTAAAGCTCTGAGTCTAGAAAGATCGAAAGTTTTACGAATTTTTCGTGATAAGTTTACGGTCGATATTCACTGTGACGACCCGCCTTCCTTAACTTCTCTCTCTCTTCCTTAAGGCGGGCGCCACATTTACTTAACCTTAACTTTACCTTATTCTTAGCCTTATGTTATAACTACTGGACTTCCTTTAACTTGCTTTGAAAATTTTTTTTCTTCCTTCTCTCTTTTTTTTTTCAAAAAAAACAAAACAACCTTCATTTTATTTGCTTTGCAAGGATTTGACCCCTAGACCCCTTAGTTGTAAGACTGAAGCACTAACCAGCTGCTCTATACCACTTCTTTTCAATGGTACCAGTCGACTGCTATATAGCCAGTTGACTGGTATCGGCCACAGAAAGTTTCTGGGCGCGGCACCAGTCGACTGGCCTTTTGGCAGTCGACTGGTGCATCGAACAAAAGGTCCTGTTCGATAGCGCAGTCGACTGGTTCTGTACCAATCGACTGACACGCCTGAAACCTGCACTTTCAGACCCGAACCTTTGTTTCAAAAGTCCACAATTCACATACCTCCAATGTATACAAAGACATAACTCAATTTCTATACTCTATAGTAGTTTTATAAACATTTTAGCAACTCAAAACGAATCCAATAACTTGAAATTAGAATCCTTGCAAGATTTAACAAAACTATCAAAATGTAAGCAAAACACTCTAGAGTTTGTACCAAACTTAACCTCTATGCGTAGTTTAAACAAAGTCATTCATTCTACCACTTCAAAACACCAAAACACATGTTCTACAAGACTTAGCCCAAAGATCTCTTCCACGGTTCCGCCGCCACTGAACATCAAAGCAAGTCCCTTCGCCTCCTTAACTTATGCTTTTTCTTTACCTTTATCTGCAATAGAAGGAAAATGCAACTAATAAGCAAATTGCTTAGTAAGTAAATCCTAACTCACAAATCCAAACGATAAGGGATAAACATGCTCTTTTCAAAGAATCCTTACTTCCAAAATACATGCACATGGGAAAACTTACATATACTTATCATGCTCAATCATGTTGAAAACATTACTTGCCTAAAACATTTGCAAACTTAACATGCTCATACATTAAAACACTAACCTCTTTACTCTTACCCTTTATCATGCTTGCAAAGTATCAATGTGAACTTATTGAAATAAAGACATGTACTCAAAGCTAGAACACTTGTAAATACTTATATACTTGAAAATAATATTCAACTTTCTTTAGGCCTTGACATTGTACCATGGTATCAATGTACCAATTGCGCGCTTCCCTAATAGGTTGTGGGGTAGCTAGCCACCACACCCTATTAGAGCTTCTTTCTATCTTTCGGTGGGCCTTCCATTTGCCCGGTACATGTCACTTTCTGAAAATAAAATACTTTCTTACTTACAACACTTATACTGATCAACAATCTTACTTTCGCATAAACATTGCACTTAAAACCCTTTACCTTTCTAACTTGGGACTTTCATCGAGCACCTTGTGTGCCCTTAATCCCAACCTCATTTTTGGGACTCTTGACAAATTAAATCTTATCATGCTTAGCTTACATACACCAAATCTAAACCAAATTAAATTTCTATCATGAAAAACATGCATCTTTAAGAACTTAAAACACACGCTAACCATAATCTTAACGCATGCATCATAAAACATGGTTCTACAACAAGATCTTACATACGAAAACTACTCCTATTGCAGGTGAGTGATCAACTTACCCTTTTCTTGAAGAAAACTCACTAAGTATCTCGAAATTCCTAGCGTAGGGTTCTTTTCCTCTTCCGTTACAAGAAAACTTCACCCTTGGCCCTAGGGAAGAAGCCCTAGGTTTTCTACTTCAAGAGGAAGAAGAAGGAGGAAGAAAACTCCCCTTTCTCCCTATTTTCGCAACCTCCCCCTCTGCTCGCGCGGCCTCCCGAAACCCTAAAAGGGGTCTTAACACAACTTAAGTGGAAGTTTAAATACCTCTTCATGAAACAGGCTAAATCAACTATAATATTATTTCGTTTCATCTTTTTTTGTGCTTGATACCCTAGCCCAGCTGGTTACTTGGATGCCCTTAAGGCTTTGCTTCCCTTGTGGTCGCGGGATCAAATCCCACCCGACCACCTTTTTTTTTTCTTTCTATTTTTAATCCGAAAAAATGCTATAAAATTCCGAAAAATCCCTAATAATACCAGAAAATTATTGGGTGTTACAATCCTCCCTACCTTATAAAAAGTTCGTCCTCGAACTTAGAACTGCTCTGGATACCTTTGTCTCATGCTATCTTCTGATTCTCAAGTTACCTCTTCATACTTCTGATTCAGCCATAAGACTTTCACTAATGGTACCACTTTGTTCCTCAACTTCTTATCTGCTCGATCTATTATCTGAATAGGTCGACTTTCATAACTGAGATCTTCTTGCACTTGTACCATCTGTGGCTCAATCACTTGGTTGGCATCTGGGGTATGCTTCTTTAGCATCGAGACATGGAACACATTGTGTATTGCTGAAATCTCTGAGGGTAGCTCCAACTCATAAGCTACTTTGCCAACTCTTTTCATCACTGGGTAGGGCCCTACGTATCGAGGACTTAGCTTGCCTTTCTTGCCAAATCTCATCACACCCTTCATAGGAGCTACTTTGAGGAAAACTGTATCCCCAACTTCAAACTCTAACGGCCTACGGCGTACATCGGCATAACTCTTCTGCCTACTCTGAGCAGTCTCTATCCTCTGGCGGATGCTCTTTATAGCTTCTGTGGTATCATCTATAAGATCAGTCTGTGACCCCATTTCCTTCTTCTCACTTCCTTCATACCAACAGAGGGGAGATCTACACTTCCTACCATAAAGAGCTTCATAGGGTGCCATACCAATAGTGGCTTGGTAACTGTTGTTGTAGGCAAACTCAGCTAAACATAAATACTTGCACCAACTGCCCTTGAAGTCCAATGCACAAGCTCTGAGCATATCTTCTAGAACCTGATTCACTCTCTCTGTCTGTCCATCAGTCTGAGGATGGAAAGCTGTGCTGAATTTCAGTTTGGTGCCCAACGCTGTCTGTACGCACTCCCAAAAGTGTGAAGTGAAACGACCATCCCTATCAGAGATAATGGTCTTCGGGACTCCGTGTAGTCGGATCACTTCCTGCACATATAATTGGGCTAACATTTCAATTGAGTAAGACACTCTGATTGCCAAAAAGTGGGCAGACTTGGTCAATCTGTCTACTATCACCCAAATAGCATCATAGCCATTAGTTGTCTTTGGTAAACCAACTATGAAATCCATGGCTATGTCTTCCCATTTCCACTCTGGAATCTGAATGGGCTGTAGGACACCTCCTGGTCTCTGGTGTTCTGCTTTAACTCTCTGACATGTCAGGCAGGTGCTGACATACCTAGCTATGTCTCTTTTCATTTCGGACCACCAAAATCTTCTTTTCAAGTCCTGGTACATCTTGGTAGAACCAGGATGCATGGAGTAGGGAGTTCCATGGGCTTCTTCAAGAATCTTCTTTCTCAGCTCTTCATTCTTGGGAACACACAAACGGTCACCATAATAGAGTATCCCACTGTCAGATACTCTAAATTCTTTACTCTCTTCTTCTTGCACCTCTTGCTTGATCCTTTGGATATCAGAATCCTCAACTTGCTCTTTCTGTATCTCTTCAAGCAAAGTTGACTCTAGTGTCAATAGGGCTAGCTGTCCATCAATAATCTCCACTCCATAATCTACTATCTCCTTCTGTAATGGTGGTGCCAAGGCTGATAAGGACATCAAAGTGGCACAAGTCATTCTACTCAGTGCATCTGCTACTCTATTTGCCTTACCAGGGTGGTAAAGAATCTCACAGTCATAGTCCTTCACCAACTCGAGCCACCTTCGCTGTCTCATATTGAGGTCTTTCTGAGTGAAAAAATATTTCAGACTCTGGTGATCTGTATAAATCTTACACTGCACTCTATACAAGTAATGCCTCCATATCATTAGAGCAAAGACTACAGCTGCCAACTCCAGATCATGAGTGGGGTAATTCTTTTCATAGTCCTTGAGTTGCCTAGAAGCATAAGCTATGACTTTGCCTTCTTGCATCAGGACTGCTCCAAGTCCTAGCTTTGATGCATCACTGTATATATCAAAGCTCTTATCACCTTCGGGTACTGTAAGGATAGGGGCGCTGGTCAGTCTCTTCTTCAACTCAAGGAAGCTCTGCTCATAGTCCTCAGTCCACTCATACTTATTCTTTCTGGTAAGGGCTGTAAGTGGTGAAGCTATCTTTGAAAAGTCCTCCACAAACCTTCTGTAGTACCCTGCCAAACCCAGAAAACTTCTGATCTCACTAGCATTCTTTGGTTGACTCCAGTTACTAACTGCTTCAATCTTGGTTGGGTCTACCATAATACCTTCCTTGGAAATGATGTGGCCTAGGAAGGCCACCTGGTCCAGCCAAAACTCACACTTTGAGAATTTGGCGTACAGCTCCCTCTGGTGTAAGGTCTGCAACACTATCTTCAGGTGTTCTTCATGTTCTTCCTGAGTCTTTGAATACACTAGGATATCATCAATGAAGACAATGACGAACTTGTCAAGAAAGTCCTTGAACACTCTATTCATTAGATCCATAAACGTTGCAGGGGCGTTTGTCACTCCAAAGGGCATGACCACAAACTCGTAGTGCCTATATCTTGTACTGAAAGTAGTCCTTGGCACATCACTCTCCTTCACTCTAAGCTGATGGTAACCTGATCGCAGATCTATCTTGGAGAACACTGTGGCTCCCTTCAGCTGATCAAATAAATTATCTATCCTTGGCAAAGGATATCTGTTCTTGATGGTTACCTTATTCAAAGCTCGATAATCTATGCACATTCGCATAGATCCATCTTTCTTCTTAACGAACAGTACAGGAGCTCCCCAAGGTGAATGACTAGGACGGATGAAACCCTTGTCAAGCAGCTCTTGCAATTGTTCTTGTAATTCTTTCAGTTCTGCTGGCGCCATGCGATAAGGTGCCTTCGAAATTGGGTTGGTCCCAATTTCAAACTCAATTTCCCGATTGGGAGGGAGTCCTAGTAACTCTTCAGGGAACACCTCAGGATAGTCACAGACTACCCTCACTTCTTCTCTCTTCAATCCTTCTCCTTGACTTGCATCCACTATATGAGCTAGAAAGCTAGAGCACCCCTTCTCTAACATTCTCTGAGCTTGTAAGGTAGATAGGAACCTCTTTGCCTTTCTCCTTGGGTCTCCAATAAACTCAAATGAAGGTTCTACTTCTGGTGTGAACTTGACTTTTCTCTTGCGGCAGTCTATAGAAGCACTGTACTTGCTCAAGAAATCCATCCCTAAAATGACATCGTAATCCCTCATCTCAAGGACTACCAAGTCACTATAGAGCTCTCGGTTGGAAATCCAGATTGGTACTGCCCTTAACCTCTGAGTAGAGGTCATTACTTCCCCTGACGGTAAGGTTGTTAAAAATTTCTGACCCAAACATTCTGGTGGGATCCCTAGCTTTTTAGAGAAAAGTATGGATACAAAAGAATGGGTTGCCCCAGTATCGAATAACACAATAGCATATTGAGATGAGATGAGTATTCAACCTGTGACCATGTTAGGGGCATTTGCCACCTCTTCCCTGGTGATGGCGAAAACCTTGGCGTTGGTCGTGGCTGGTGGGGCTTCCATCCTCGCCTGACTGTAATAAGATCCCTCCAAAACTGGCTGCATCTGGTGCAGCTGAGCAGGTCCACCCCCGTACTGAAGAAGTTATGGTGGAGGCGGCTTTGCTTTAGGGCATGCCTTGGCCAGGTGCCCTACTACTCCACAGATATAACACCCGCCAACACTCGACCGGTTAGGGCAAGCCTTCATCATATGCCCCTCTGCTCCGCAAATATGGCATCCGCTCATGCCCTGACGACATACTCCAGGATGTGTCTTCCCACACTTCGAACAAGGAGAATACTTGAGTTGCTTGTTTGATGTGCCCCCTTTGTTGCCCTCAGAAGTCTTCTGGTCCCACTGCTTCCTCTTGCCTGAATTTCCTTTCCAATTCTGTTGGTTCTGAGGATTCCCTTGGGGCTTCTGGGCTGATGCCTGTTGTTGTTGCACACGTGTGGCCTTTATACTATTCAAGTAGTGCTCAGTGATCAAAGCACTACTTACTAGTTCTTCTGAAGTCTGTGGTCTATTACCACTGCCGGCCACATTCAAAGCTATCTGAGGCCTCAGCATCTTGAGCATCAACCTGACCCTTTCCTTTTCAGTGCTAACTAACTCCGGGCACAAGTGAGCTAGTCGATTGAACTTCTTCACTGCTTCATCTACAGATAGATCTCCTTGACGGAACTCAGTGAATTCATCGTAGTGCTTGTTTGTCACTTTCATGTGAAAGTACTCTTCCAGAAATTCTGCTTCAAAGTCGGCCCAGGTCATCTGATTCACATTCCTCTTAGCTTTCACTCTTTCCCACCACATCCTAGCATCTCCAGTAAGGCAGAAGGATGTGCACTTTATCTTCTCCACCTCGGGCCAGTCCAGTAACTCCATTATACTTTCCACCGTTTTGAACCATGCCTGAGCATCCCATGGTTCACTTGTGCCAGAAAAATTCTCGGGCTTCAGTCTCTGCCACTGGATCAGATATGCTTCCTGTCTCACTTCTCTTGTCAGAGGTACTGGGGGAGTCTCTGTCACCGCTGGTGCCACTACTTGTGCCACTGGCGCCATTGGCGTGGCAACAGGAGTGGCCTGCTGATTAGCCATCAAGGCAGCAATAACTTGCTGCTGCTCAGCAAGTTGCCTCTGAAGCTGGGCCACCACTCCTTGAAGATCTGTGGGTGGTACTGACTCAGTTGACTCCGGTTCTCTAGGAGCTTGCTCCTCGTTGCGGACAATTCTGGGACGTCCTCTTGCCATCTCTCTTGCTCTATGATGTACAGGAAATAAATAAGAAATAAATGCTCATCATCTCTTACTAACTTACTTCACTATCTCTATGCATACATTAACATATAATAATAATACTCACATACTTTTCGATCATCATGCACTTACTGATACTAGCAGTCAATAATAAAAAGCATATAAAACTACAATACATGAACTTCTTACTTGGCAGGCGGCAGGATTGATGCTTGATGTCAGTGTGGCGGAAGGATGGAAAACTTGGCTCTGATACCACTCTGTGACGACCCGCCTTCCTTAACTTCTCTCTCTCTTCCTTAAGGCGGGCGCCACATTTACTTAACCTTAACTTTACCTTATTCTTAGCCTTAGGTTATAACTACTGGACTTCCTTTAACTTGCTATGAATTTTTTTTTTCTTCCTTCTCTCTTTTTTTTTCAAAAAAAACAAAACAACTTTCATTTTATTTGCTTTGCAAGGATTTGACACCTAGACCCTTCGTTGTAAGACTAAAGCACTAACCAGCTGCTCTATACCACTTCTTTTCAATGGTACCAGTCGACTGCTATATAGCCAGTCGACTGGTATCGGCCACAGAAAGTTTCTGGGCGCGGCACCAGTCGACTGGCCTTTTGGCAGTCGACTGGTGCATCGAACAGAAGGTCCTGTTCGATAGCGCAGTCGACTGGTTCTGTACCAGTCGACTGACACGCCTGAAACCTGCACTTTCAGACTCGAAACTTTGTTTCAAAAGTCCACAATTCACATACCTCCAATGTATACAAAGACATAACTCAATTTCTATACTCTATAGTAGTTTTATAAACATTTTAGCAACTCAAAACGAATCCAATAACTTGAAATTAGAATCCTTGCGAGATTTAACAAAACTATCAAAATGTAAGCAAAACACTCTAGAGTTTGTACCAATCTTAACCTCTATGCGTAGTTTAAACAAAGTCATTCATTCTACCACTTCAAAACACCAAAACACATGTTCTACAAGACTTAGCCCAAAGATCTCTTCCACGGTTCCGCCGCCACTGAACATCAAAGCAAGTCCCTTCGCCTCCTTAACTTATGCTTTTTCTTTACCTTTATCTGCAATAGAAGGAAAATGCAACTAATAAGCAAATTGCTTAGTAAGTAAATCCTAACTCACAAATCCAAACAATAATGGATAAACATGCTCTTTTCAAAGAATGCTTACTTCCAAAATACATGCACATGGGAAAACTTACATATACTTATCATGCTCAATCATGTTGAAAACATTACTTGCCTAAAACATTTGCAAACTTAACATGCTCATACATTAAAACACTAACCTCTTTACTCTTACCCTTTATCATGCTTGCAAAGTATCAATGTGAACTTATTGAAATAAAGACATGTACTCAAAGCTAGAACACTTGTAAATAATTATATACTTGAAAATAATATTCAACTTTCTTTAGGCCTTGACATTGTACCATGGTATCAATGTACCAATTGTGCACTTCTCTAATAGGTTGTGGGGTAGCTAGCCACCACACCCTATTAGAGCTTCTTTCTATCTTTCGGTGGGCCTTCCATTTTCCCGGTACATGTCACTTTCTGAAAATAAAATACTTTCTTACTTACAGCACTTATACTGATCAACTATCTTACTTTCGCATAAACTTTGCACTTAAAACCCTTTACCTTTCTTACTTGGGACTTTCATCGAGCACCTTGCGTGCCCTTAATCCCAACCTCATTTTTGGGACTCTTGACAAATTAAATCTTATCATGCTTAGCTTACATACACCAAATCTAAACCAAATTAAATTTCTATCATGAAAAACATGCATCTTTAAGAACTTAAAACACACGCTAACCATAATCTTAACGCATGAATCATAAAACATGGTTCTACAATAAGATCTTACATACGAAAACTACTCCTATTGCAGGTGAGTGATCTACATACCCTTTTCTTGAAGAAAACTCACTAAGTATCTCGAAATTCCTAGCGTAGGGTTCTTTTCCTCTTCCTTTGCAAGAAAACTTCACCCTTGGCCTTAGGGAAGAAGCCCTAGGTTTTCTACTTCAAGAGGAAGAAGAAGGAGGAAGAAAACTCCCCCTTTCTCCCTATTTTCGCAACCTCCTCCCTCTGCTCGCGCGGCCTCCCGAAACCCTAAAAGGGGTCTTAACACAACTTAAGTGGAAGTTTAAATACCTCTTCATGAAACGGGCTAAATCAACTATAATATTATTTCGTTTCATCCTTTTCTGTGCTTGATACCCTAGCCCAGCTTGTTACTTGCATGCCCTTAAGGATTTGCTTCCCTTGTGGTCGCGGGATCAAATCCCACCCGACCACCTTATTTTTTTCTTTCTATTTTTAATCCGAAAAAATGCTATAAAATTCCGAAAAATCCCTAATAATACCAAAAAATTATTGGGTATTACATTCACCCCCCTCTATCGACGGCACCAGTCCTGTAAGTGGTATCAGAGTCAGACCACTCTTCACCGAACTAACCGCCAACAGAGCAACGACGCCAGGAATTGAGGGGAGCCCAGGGGTGAATCAGGTACAATTTTTAAAATGTCAAATTTTAAATTCCATATTATATGCTTCACGTGCAGGGAGAGAGGGCACTATAAAAATCAGTGCCCTACTCGTAAGAATCGTTCCTCACCGCCGGCAAAGGAGGCACAAGCGCCAGGAGTCCGGAGAGACAAAAGTCACGTACGATGCTTCAAATGCGAGAAATACGGACACTACAAAAATCAGTGTCCGGCAAAGTTACGTAAAATTTATGTTCCAAAAATTTTTAAATTTCCTGCACTCTCTTATGTAAATTATTTAGATAATTTTACTGAAAAATTAAATTATGTAAATAGGCAAATTAATATCTTGCATGATCAACTAGAAAATGTAGACAGTAATGAACTATCAAAAATTAACTCTTTAATTATCAATACCAATAAATTAATCTGTAAAATTAATTCTGAAATTAATCTTAATTTTAATTCTAAAAATAGATCTGATAAAATTACTGAAATTAATACTGAAAACTCTGACAATTTTAATTCGGATAATTATGAATTCAAATTTGAAAATCCTTTGTATAAAATTGAATTCAAATTTGAAAACCCTAAGGATAACACTGAATTCTAATTTGAAAATCTAAAGGATAAGATTGAATTCAAATTTAAAAATCTTAAGGATAAGACAAAATTCAAATTTGAAAATCTTAAGGATAATACTTGTAACGACCCTCTCTTGCTAACTTTGACCTTATATGGTCGTTACGTTGACTTTACTGCTGGGCCAGCCAACATAAAAAAAACTTTAATTTTATTGGCTTTGCCAAGATTTAACGCATAAACCACTTAGTTGCAAGACTGAAGCACTAACCATCAGCCCTACAACACCTATTGTTTTACACTGGCACCAGTCGACTGATGTAGTTGACTACACCTGGGACTCACTTACCTGAATGTTTCTGTTCCCTCGACCAGTCGACTGATACCTGCATCAGGCGACTGATACGCTTGGAATTGCAGTTTTCAGGTTTCAGAAACACCGTTCAAGTATATATATACATTCTACTTCAACTACACAACAAGATTATAGACTCACAAACATAATAACAATAATCATACTCCATTTGCATGCATTTCAAACTCCAAATTAACTACTCAAACTTAAAGTCTTTGCAAAAGTAAACTGCTAACATAAACTCAAAAGAAAATACTCATAAAGTTCTATTGTTTAGAATTTTAAACGCTAAACAAAACTCATCCCGAAGGATCCTTCTCCACGGTTCCGCCACCACTGACATGAATCATCCATCCTTGAGCCTCCTCACCTTAAATCTTCCCTTTACCTTTATCTGTAGTAAAAGGATGCAACTATAAGCAAATAGCTTAGTAAGTAGATACCTATCTCACAAAAATATGTAATCGATATCAAACATGCTCTTGGTTAAGAATGCTTGCTTTTAAACATATGTACTGAAAATGCTATGCTTAAAATGAATAAGCTCATGAATACACTTGTAACAAATGTTTGCATTTGGAAACTTTGCTTGAAATGAAAAATGTGTAACATGCTTGAAATGATTTCTTGCTTTTGAAAAACTTGAAACTTATGCACTTATACTTCTTATACTTCAAAATAATAAACATCCTCATTTGGGCCCGGTATAGTACCAATGCGCGCATCCCTAATAGGTTCGGGGTAGCTAGCCACCAAATCCTAATAGGACGTCTTACTAGCTCACCTAGATCTCATGGGCCTCAGCACGGTACATGCCAAAAAGACCTCGGTATTTCAAAGTAATATACTTAACTTGTACTCATGCTTGTACTTAAAATGCATCACTTAGCACTTAAAAAGGTAATGTTCCCAAAACTTGTTTTAGGACACAACAAGACCTCGGTCTTGTTTCTTATCTCATTTCTTAGTCCTAGAACTCGTTCTAGGGCTTAGTAAGACCTTGGTCTTACTCAGAACATCGGTAACCTTGCGTGCCGAAAACCCAAAACCTCGCGTTTGGGCAAATCAAGACCTTGGTCTTGCTATACTAGGATCACATCATACAAAGGCCTTGAAGATCATGTTTAAAACTCATTAGAGAACAACTTTTACTACAGGTGAGAGATCTACTTACATCCTTACGCTTAGAACTCACTATACCGACGTAGGAACTACCGTGGTACTCCTCGTCCACTTCCTTCGCACGATCCGGATTTTGAGCGCAAGAAAAGAAGTGGAGAAACTCTTGTTCCTTTCTTGTTTTCGGCAAGGAAGAAGATGAATGAGAAAACTCTTGATTTTCTCTTCTTCTATTCCTTTATATACTAAGTGGAAGTTGAAGCATCACTCATAAAAGATGCTTACTATCACTTATCTAATATCGATTCCATATTCTAACAAAATAATCATTAGCTCAGTTGGAAACTTGCAACTAACCTTTACCTTAGGTCACGGGTTTGAGTCCCTACTCCTACCCTTTTAAAAGAAAATTTTAATTTCTTTTTGTTTATTTTGGAAAAAAATTCTGAAAAATTTAGGTGTTACAATCCTCCCTACCTTAAGGAAAGTTCGCCCATGAACTTAGAATAACTCTGGATACTTTTGCCTCATGTTATCTTCTGTTTCCCAAGTTGCCTCTTTATGATTCTGGTTTAGCCATATTCCCTTCACTAGGGGTACCTCTTTGTTCCTCAGTTTCTTGACTGCTCAATCTATTATCTGAATAGGTCGACTTTCATAACTGTGATCTTCTTGAACTTGTACTGTCTGTGGCTCAATCACTTGGTTGGCATCGGGAACATGTTTCTTTAGCATTGAGACATGGAACACCTTGTGAATAGCTGACATCTCTGGAGATAGCTCTAACTCATAAGCTACCTTGCCAACTCTTTTCGTTACTAGGTAGAGTCCTATGTAACGAGGACTTAGCTTGCCTTTCTTGCCAAATCTCATTACTACTTTCATGGGGGCTACTTTGAGGAAAATTGTATCCCCAACCTCGAACTCTAGTGGTCTACGCCGCACATCGGCATAACTCTTCTACCTACTCTGAGCGGTTTCTATTCTTTGGCGGATGCTCTTTATAGCTTCTGTGGTATCCTCAATAAGATCATCTGAAACCTCATTTCTCTCTTCTCACTACCTTCATACCAACAGATTGTTGGTGCAGAAAGCACCATATCGAACCTTGTTTTGATATTGGCAAAGGATTCAAAGTTAAGTTTATTGGTGATCTAACAATGTTACTCAAGTGTGCAGGAAAAGTCCTAGCGAAGGGCTGCTAGGCACCTGGCGAAGGAATGCCAGGATACAAAGTCCTAGCGAAGGGCTGCTAGGCAACTAGCGAAGGGCTGCTAGTCACCAAGTCCTAGCGAAGGGCTGTTAGGCAACTAGCGAAGGGCTGCTAGTCACCAAGTCCTAGCGAAGGACTGCTAGGCAACTAGCGAAGGGCTGCTAGTCATCAAAGCCCTAACGAAGGACTGCTAGGCACTGGCGAGGGAATGCCAGGTCGCAAAGCCCTAGCGAAGGAATGCTAGGCACCGAGCGAAGGGCAGCTCGGCATCCAAGACCTGACAAAGGACCGTCAGGCAAAAGTCCAACCAGAGGAACGGTTGGCATCAGGTAAACTCTCCCGAGAGGAGTAGGTGAGGACGCGTTCCCCGTCGAGGGAATAGTAGGCGTCGGTTCGACCTAGGGCTCCATTTTGGAGACCAAAGTCAGAACTAAGACAGCTAAGGCTGTATAAAATAATAATATAATTGCTATTTGGACTAACCCTGGATGCAGGATCGAAGAACTGAGTATCTGCAGCTCAGAGAGCCTCAAAGGAGTGAGGCAGAAGCTGAGCAGGGCGCCCCGGATGATCTGGGTGCCCCCAAGGTCAACCCAAGTCTGCAAGAACCTCAACACGCCTCGACAGCTAGATTCGGGGTGCCCCGGATGCTCCGGGCGCCCCGCGTGTCGCGGGTGCCACGCGTGTCGCGGGCGCCCCCACTGCCAGCTGCCGAAGCGACCCCTTGCGAAGCCGAAAAGATAAAGGTTTGACCGGTCAATGCGGGCGCCCCGAGCGCTCCGGGCACCCCGGTCAAAGCGGATCCAGAGGATCAGACGCGACCGAGAGCTCTGCAGATCAGAGGCCACGTGGGGGGCGCCCCCGACATCCCGGGCGCCCCCAGGCCCTATATAAAGGGCCCTCGACCAAGGGTTCAAAACATCAATTTTCTCAACGCCTCAAAGCTCTTCTACGCTCGTGCCTCACTTCGGAAACACTCCAACTCGAGCCGACGACGTCCCGCTGCTCCGAACAAGTGAACCTACAATCGGACGTCGGTAAAAGAAGAGCATCTTTCTTGTTATTGTTAAAGTTTACTGCACTTACTCTGTATTCAATATTGTAAACTGTCTTTGCGCCAAATATAGAATTGCCCAAAGTAAACGGTCAACGACCGTGGGCCTTGGAGTAGGAGTCGACACAGGCTCCAAACCAAGTAAATCGACTGTGTCTTTTGTGCTGTGATTGTTTTATTTTATTTCCGCTGCGTACGTGCTCTTTACGAAAATCCGAACGATTTCCGATATTCACCCCCCCCTCTATCGGTTTTCACGATCCAACACAGATAGGAGATCTGCACCTCCTACCATAAAGAGCTTCATAAGGTGCCATACCAATAGTAGCTTGGTAACTGTTATTGTAGGCGAACTCAGCTAAACATAAGTACTTGTACAAACTGCCCTTGAAATCCAATGCACAAGTTCTGAGCATATCTTCTAAAACTTGATTTACTCTTTCTATCTACCCATCAGTCTGAGGATGGAAAGCTGTGTTAAACTTCAATTTGGTGCCAAGTGCTATCTGTACACACTCCCAAAAATGTGAAGTGAAACGACCATCTCTGTCGGAGATAATGGTCTTCGTAACTCCATGCAGTCGGATCACTTCCTGAACATATAACTGGGCTAGTCGTTCAATGGAGTAGGACACTTTGATTGCCAAGACATGGGCAGACTTGGTCAATCTGTCTTCAATTACCCAGATAGCATCATAGCCATTTGTTGTCTTGGGTAGACCAACAATGAAGTCCATGGCTATGTCTTCCCATTTCCACTCCGGTATCTGTATAGGCTGTAGGACTCCTCCTGGCCTCTGGTGTTCTGCTTTCACTCTTTGGCACGTCAGGCAGGTATTGACATACTTAGCTACATCTCTTTTTATTCTAGACCACCAAAATTTTCTTTTCAAATCCTGGTACATTTTGGTAGAACCAGGATGCATAGAGTAGGGAGTTCTATGGGCTTCCTCAAGAATCATCTTTCTTAGCTCCTCACTGCTAGGGACACATAGACGGTCTCCATAATAGAGTATCCCCTTATCAGATACTCTAAACTCTTTACTTCCTCCTTCTTGTAACTCTTGCTTGATCTTTTGAATATCAGAATCTTGCTCTTGCTTTTTTCTGTATATCCTCAAGCAAAGTTGACTCTAGTGTCAATACTGAGAGTTGCCAATCTATGATCTCCACTCCATAATCTACTATTTCTTTCTACAGTGGTGGTGACAATGATGACAGGGACATCAAAGTCGCGCAAGTCTTTCTACTTAACGTATCAGCCACCCTATTTGCTTTGTCGGGGTGGTAGAGAATCTCACAGTCATAATCTTTAACTAACTCCAGCCACCTTCGCTGTCTCATATTCAGGTCCTTCTGAGTGACAAAATACCTCAGACTCTGGTGATCTGTGTAAATCCTGCACTGGACTCCGTATAGGTAATGTCTCCACATTTTGAGGGCGAAGACTACGGCGGCTGACTCATGATCATGAGTAGGGTAGTTCTTTTCATAATCCTTGAGTTGCCGAGAGGCATAAGCAATGACCTTGCCTTCTTGCATGAGTACAGCTCCTAGTCCCCACTTTGAGGCATCACTATATATGTCAAAACTTCTATCACTTTCTGGAACTGTAAGAATGGGAGCATTCGTCAATCTCTTCTTCAACTCAATAAAACTCCAATCACAATCTTCAGTCCATTCGTACTTCTTATTCTTTCTGGTAAGGGCGGTTAGTGGAGAAGCTATCTTGGAGAAGTCCTCCATGAATCTTTTGTAGTACCCTACTAAACCCAGAAAGCTCCTGATCTCACTAGCATTCTTTGGTCGATCCCAATTACTAACTGCTTCAATCTTGGCGGGGTCTACCATAATACCTTCCTTGGAAATGATGTGGCCTAGGAAAGCCACTCGGTCAAGCCAAAATTCACACTTTGAAAACTTGGCATATAATTTCTGCAGTTGTAGCGTCTTCAACACTACCCTCAGATGTTCATCATGTTCTTCCTGAGACTTTGAATAGACTAGGATATCATCAATGAAGACTATGACAAACTTATCAAGAAACTACTGGAATACTCGATTCATTAGATCCATGAATGTTGCAGGGGCATTTGCCACTCCAAAAGGCATGACCATAAACTTGTAGTGTCCATACCTTGTTCGAAAAGCCATTTTCGGCACATTACTCTCCTTGACTTTGAGTTGATGGTACCCTGACCGCAGATCTATCTTGGAAAACATGATTGCCCCCTTCAACTGATCAAATAAATCATCTATCCTTGGCAAAGATATCTGTTCTTGATAGTCACCTTGTTCAAGGCTCGATAATCTATGCACATCCGCATAGATCCATCCTTCTTCTTGACAAATAACACAGGAGCTCCCCAAGGTGAATGACTAGGGCGGATGAAACCCTTGTCGAGCAACTCCTATAATTGTTCCTGCAGCTCCTTCAATTCTGCTGGCGTCATACGATACGGTGCCTTTGCAATTGGGTTGGTCCCTGGAGCTAACTCAATTTCAAACTCAATTTCTTGATTGGGAGGCAGTCCTGGTAACTCTTCAGGAAACACCTCTGGATAGTCACAACTACCCGTACTTCTTCATTCTTTAACTCTTCTCTTCGCCTTGCATCTACTATTTGTGTTAAATAATCAGAACATCCATTATCTAACATCTTGTGAGCTTTTAGGTTAGAAAGAAACCTTTTTGTCTTTCTCTTTGGGTCTACGACAAACTTGAATGGAAGTTCTACTTCTGGTATGAACTTTACTCTTCTTTTGCGGCATTCAATAGAGGCACTGTACTTGCTCAAGAAATCCATCCCTAAAATGATATCGTAATCCTTCATCTCAAGGACTACTAAATCAGTATATAGTTCTCGGTTGGAAATCCGAATTAATACAGCTCTTAGCCACTGAGTAGATGTCATGACCTCTCCTGAAGGTAAGGTTGTTAAGAACTTCATCGTTCAACATTTTTGATGGTCTTTATACTGTTTAAGTAGTGCTCAGTGATCAAAGAACTACTTATCAATTCTTCGGTGGTTTGCAGCCTCTTAACACCGCTGGCCACATTTAACGCTATCTCAGACCTTAACATTTTGAGCTTAGCTTGACTCTCTCTTTTTCTATGCTAACTAGCTCTGGGCACAGATGAGCTAACCGGTTAAACTTCTTCACTGATTCATCCACGGATAAGTCTCCTTGTCTGAACTCCATGAATTCGTAGTAATGCTTGTTGGTTACTCGCATGTGAAAATATTCTTCGAAGAACTCAGTCTCGAAGTCGACCCATGTCATCTGTTGACATTTCGCTTGGCGTTGACTCTCGCCCACCCCATTCTAGCATCTCCGGTAAGGTTGAAGGAGGCGCACTTTATCTTCTCTACCTCTTGCCCTCTAGGAGCTCTCTCCTCGTTTTGGGCCTTTCCAGGATGTCCTCTTGTCATTCTCTTACTATATATCTTAAAGAGGGTAATGACATTACTTCGATAAGGACATTTCATCACTTCACTATCATTCTACTCATATCATCATCCTCATATGGCATATGTCATATCTGTTGGATCGAGAGAATACGATAGAGGGGGGGGGTGAATATCGTAAAACCTTTTCGGATAAAACATTAAGAGAATAAGCAGTGGAAATTAAAACAACCAAACGCGAACACAAGGATTTACTTGGTTCGGAGTCGCGGTTGGCTCCTACTCCAAGGCCGACGATCCTTAACCGTTTACTGCGGGCAATTCTATAATACGCAAAGTGTTTTACAAAGAATTGTACAGTAATATTGTAGTAAAAGAAAACAGAGTTACTCTTAGAGATCGACGCCCGGTATGGATCGTACTTTGGTGCGGAGGGTCGTCGTCGGCGCTTAGAATCTCGAGATCGGAGGTTTCCGGAGCAGAGCGCTTGAGTCGAAGAGCGTAGAGGCATTTGGAAAATTGTTACAAAAGCCTTGGGGGTCGAGCCCCTTATATAGTGAACCTGGGGGCGCCCGGGACGTTGGGGGCGCCCTCCACGTGTCACACGATCCGCAAACATCTCGGTCATCCCTTATCCCTCCAGGATCGGGCTCGAGGTTTGACGGGGGTGCCCGGGAAGCAGGGGGCGCTCGAGTTGACTCAATCAACTGGCTTCTCGGCTGGATAGAACTCTATCTGCTTCATTGGCTTGGACCCAGGGCGCCCGAGGCATCCGGGGCGCCCGGGAGCAAGGGGGCGCCCGGGAGCAAGGGGGCGCCCGGGAGCAGTGAGCTTCTGAAGCGTTTTCTTGCTAACTCTTGTTTGGCTTTGACTTAGGGCGCCCAGGACCTCCCGGGCGCCCAACCCAGCTGCTGCCCCTCTCCTTTGGGGTGTTCTAAGATGTACAAACTCGTTCCTTCGGTCCTGCATCCAGGGTTAGTACCAAACAAAACAAAGCAAGCATGTTAGTGCATTTTACAAGCGTAGCTGTCTTGGTTCTGACTTTGGGTCTCCAAAATGGAACCCTAGGTCGAACCGACGCCTACTATCCCTCGACGGGGAACGCGTCCTCACCTACTCCTCTCAGGAGAATTTACCTGTTGCCAACCGGCTCCTCCGGTTGGACTTTTGCCCAGCAGTCCTTCGCCAGGTGCCTAGCAGTCCTTCGCCAGGTCTTCAGTGCCAAGCAGTCCTTCACCTGGTGCCTAGCAGTCCTTCGCCAGGTCTTCAGTGCCAAGTTGTCCTTCGCCTGGTACCTAGCAATCCTTCGCCAGGTCTTCGGTTCCAAGCTGTCCTTCGCCTGGTGCCTAGCAATCCTTCCCTATGTCTTAGGGTTTCGATACCTAGCAGTCTTTCGCTAGGACTTCAATCTGCACACTCAAGTAACATGTTAGATAAACATAACATCTTAACTTTTGAACACTTTGCCATTATCAAAACCTAGGTTCGACTTGGGTGCTGTCTACACCAACAATCTCCTCCTTTTTGATTTATGGCAACCCGATTCAAAAAGTTAAGTTAATCAAAGCAAGTGAAATACCAGTTTAGTTTCCTCCCTCTGGAAGGAATCTCCTCCTATGTTTTTCAAAGGTTCGTGGGGTTTGAAAAAGTTTCTAAGTCTAAAGATGGATTTAATTTTCTCAACACATAGAACATTTTTCAACAGACGTTTTAGAAAACATTTTTCAAAAAAAAATTGTTTGGGCACTTGAAAAATTTATACTTAGAAATTTTACATTTTAGAAAAAATTTTAAGTCAATAACTTAGTAGAAAGTTTTCTAAACATCTTCTAAAGTACTTTTAGAATTTGATTAATAAATTCACTCTCTTTAGTACTTTAGAAGGTTTATACTTAGAAAATTTTGAGAAGTTTGATAGCAAACATCTTAGGTCAAGTACTTAGACACAATTTTGAAAAATGGTTTAAGTCAAGTACTTGGCAATTTTTTGAAAACAGTTTAAGTCAAGTACTTGGAAATTTTTGAAAACAATTTAAGTCAAGTATTTGGAAATTTTTGAAAACAATTTAAGTCAAGTACTTAGAAACAATTTTGAAAAGGATAGTTTTGGAGGCAACTTAAATTAAGTACTGTTTGAAGAAAGGATAAGGAGAATTTTGAATTTTGAAAAAAAAATTAAATCTTCTCTCCTTTCCAATCTCTCCCCCTTTGCCATATATCAAAAAAACAAAGCAATATAGCAAAACAAAAAAATTGCATAAGGATATAACAAAAGAATGATGTGCTGTACTGAACCAATTCAAGATATAACTGAACCAAAACAATTTGAATTCTCTTTGTAGGGTCCTGTCTAACCCAATTAGCTACTTACTAACTGTTATAAACAGTAGTTTTCGCTAGGGTTAGTCAAGTTGAGTGTTTTGTTCAAGTTAGATTTTCTAAGCTTGACACTTAACTTGATTACTGTTGATTGGTATTTAGTGCCCCAATTACTGTAGATGCACAGACTTAAGCATCTTGAATCAAGGCAAAGACCTAAGCATCTCAACCCATTCTAGGTGATCAATCAAAAGTACCCTGAGGTGCTTGTGAGATGCTGGCTTCTAGATCTATAGGTGCATGCAGTTCTAGGGTTAGGGCCTAAGCTAAGTCCATTTGCGAAAAAGCCCTAGTTTTGAAGGGGGTAGTTTTTGAAAATAAAAACTAAGTCAAGAAATTATTTAAAAAGAAATTCCAAAAAGATTTTGAAAATCAAGTAAAGCAGTTTTAAAATTATTTTGAAAACTGATTTTCAAATCAAATAAAGCAGTTAACAGAAGTAAAGTAATCCTATTCTACCAAGCATAATCCTAACTGCCTTCTTAGTGAGCTGAACTCAGACTCAGGTAGGGGTTTGGTGAATATGTCAGCTAAGTTGGTGTTTAACTTCTATGTGTTTAGTTCTGGAATGTTGGATTGGATTCTTAGTTAGGTTAATTGAGCTTATATTATCAATGTAGACCTGAGTTTGAGTGTAATTAAGCTGGAAGTCTTTGAGAGTGTGCATCATCCATAAGAGTTGTCCTACACACTCTCCTAAAGTTACATACTCAGCTTCAGTTGTGGATAGAGCTACACAGTGTTGCTTTCTGCTGCACCAACTTACTAGACTATTTCCTAATAGTTGACAGCTTCCACTTGTGCTCTTTCTATCTAATTTACAACCAGCGTAGTCAGAATCCGAGTATCTTGACAAGTCAAAAGTTGAGGTCCTAGGATATCAAATCCCTACATTTAGGGTGCCCTTAACATATCTTAGTATTCTTTTTAGGGCTGCTAAGTGTGTTTCCTTAGCACAGGTTTGGTATCTAGCACACATTCCTATGGCAAAGAGGATATCAGGTCTGCTGGCTGTAAGGTACAGTAGGCTTCCAATCATACTCCTATAAAGTTTAAGGTCTACTGGTTTACCATCAGGGTAACTATCTATTTTTACATTTGTGGCCGTGGGGGTACTTATGCTTTTAGAGTTATCCATTTTAAATTTCTTTATTAATTCCTTGGCATATTTGGATTGATGGACATAGTTTCCATCCCTAGTTTGTTTAATTTGTAACCCTAGAAAGAAGTTGAGCTCACCAACTAAGCTCATTTCAAATTCATTTTCTATTATTTTGACGAATTCTTTTAGGAAGTTTGAGTTGGTGGACCCAAAGATTATGTCATCGACGTAGATTTGGGCAATAAAGATTTCTTTTCCTAAGGTTTTAATAAATAGGGATGAGTCAATTTGTCCTTGTTTAAATTCTTTAGAAATTAGGTAGGTTGATAAGCGTTCATACCAGGCCCTAGGTGCTTGTTTTAGTCCATAAAGTGCTTTAGTGAGTTTGTAGACATGGTCAAGTCTTTCTAAGTCCTCAAATCCAGGGGGTTGTCCTACATAGACTTCTTCCTTAATGAACCCATTTAGAAAAGCTGACTTTACATCCATTTGGTATAATTTAAATCCTTTATGGGATGCAAAGACTAATAACATCCTAATGGACTCAAGTCTAGCTACCGGGGCATAGGTTTCGTTATAATCTAACCCTTCTACTTGACTGAACCCTTTTGCTACTAAGCGGGCTTTATTTCTAACTATTTCTCCTTGATCATTTAGTTTATTCCTAAAAACCCACTTAGTGTCAATGATGGATTTGCCCTCAGGTTTATGTACTAGTTCTCAGACTTGGTTCCTCTCAAATTGGGCTAACTCTTCTTGCATAGCTATGATCCAATCAGGATCAGGTAAGGCTTCCTCTATAGTCTTAGGTTCAATTTTTGAAATCATTGCTATCTGACTAAGGTTTCTATAGGAAGACCTAGTTCTGACTCCTAAAT